>JAOXYD010000007.1:11097013-11118786 GCA_028565735.1 Pinacopodium congolense
TAAACTCAAACCATTAGTGATTAATCATGTTTTGTTATCATTAAAACCAAGATTGGAACCTCCCTTGGTTCAACACAAACAAAAGGAAAATATCACATAAGTTTACATTAATGTTTATGCAGTTTATAGTGATGAGAAAAGAGGAATGAAAAAAATAAAAATGAATGTAATAATATATTCATCAAAACACAACTTCTTCTATGAATGAGATTAATAATATTCAATTCCAATATATAATTTCATGTTTTTAGATGGACCAAGTCAAATATATGATTAGATAACCTATAAGTAATGCATCTTGCATGGAGGCCTTGACCATAGGTTGACATAAGATGATAGAATTATATGCTAGTCTAATTAAAACAATAGGTTCCATATATCTTAATAATGTATTCAATTAGTAAGTGAGATAGTGTGACCAACCACTTAGTTTATCAAATTAAATAGAAATTGCATGAGATGACTGTAAGCTTGTGGTTTAATTTAAGTAATATACGGTCTAAGGTGATATATAAAACACATTAAATCAAGGTGAGTTGATGAATACAAGCATCTTAGGAGGGATTAATAACATGAATCTTAACTTCATTACTGTCAGTTAATTAGTGTGAGTTTGCTTTTAGATTCGCCTTCATCTATTTTTTTTATTTTCCATTTTAATCAATCAATATTTCAATAATATTTAGTAGTTAGATAACACGGTTAGAATTTTGTTAATAATATAGTCCTTGAGGTTCGACACGTAGATTCACTATAGCTATATTGCAAATAATAGGTACACTTGTCTTAATGTGTTATGGTATTAGTTAGTGTATTGCTTGGTTATTCTTTCATTTAAAACTTAGGTACGTCCATACACACATCACAACGCTTATTAATCTTGTTCCTATTTAACATAGCCACCTCTAAGAAGACTAAAATGAATTATCATTGTTATAAATAAGTTGTTTATTACAGCATTTTTTTGAATGAAATCACTTCAAATTCATTGATGTCAGTAAATTATAAATATAATTGTAAAAAAATTCACGTTACTCCTTTTAATGTCTAAAAAATCTACAGTGTAATGTCTACCTAATTATATTTCTCATTATGAAATAGGCAAACATCACATGGAAGTTCTAATTAAAAAGAGTACATAATATTTATACAAAGTTTCAAGATAAAGATTAGATCAACAATATGAAATGTCATGCCATAAATACACCATATTTTAATATAAAGTCTAAGTTCCATCAGCAATGTTTCCATGTCCTGTAAAAACTCCAATTTACAAAAAGGGTCTCCTTTGCACTCTGAGAATGAACCTGCGCTTGTCAAATATTTAAATAGAGGCATATTAAATATTCAAATAGTAGACATAACGAACTAATATAAGCCAAACCAGTCATTTTTAAACACCAAGAAAGGTCGAACAACATAGTTCCATTTTCTTTGGAATAAATAGCAATTATAAGAGAGCAATAAAGTTATAAGAAAGTATGTTATTAGTTTCCAAGTATAAATAGGAAACCCAATCAAACCAATTATATGCATAAATCAACTGGCTCTTTTTTTTATTGAAATTTATACAATTGACTACCTATGTTTTTGAGTGAGCATATCTAAGAATCTCAAATATTACAGAGAAGGCCAAAGGAAAAAAAAATCTCAACACATAAGACTACAAAAGAGTTATATTCCTCTCCTCTCCATGGATACTTAATACAATTTTTTGGTATGACAGTTTTTTATTCCATAAATGGCCTGCAATGTGTAACAGTTTTGGCTAATTATTTTTATTGGCCAGCTACATATCACTAATACTTTAGTCTTTTTATTTTGTATTTCAAATTTCTTTAAAAAAATACAATGCTACTAAATTTTGTTACGGAATTAAATGGCTAGGAATATTGCAATTCACATTACATCTAGGATAAGAGAGCCTGAATTGTGTTAGGCTCAGAGTTAGTTGCAATTAAGATGCTTTCTACATAAAGATAAGTAGTAACATACACCCATTCAGATCTAGGATGTTCATGCCTTAACTTGTAAAGAGAAATAGTAATACCAGCTCTAACTTTATCACAAAATTTAAGTCTATGGCAATATGAGTTATTCCCAGTTAAAAGATTAAGTCAAATATCAAGCATTTGAAAACCACACACCAATATGTCCTGCATAAGATAATTGCACAGTTAACCAAATATTTAGATAATGGAATAAAAAAATTACAAAATCATTAACCATTAAAAAATCTAACCTAAGTTTCAAATACATTACTTACATTGTCTCAAAATCAACACCTGAGTGCTTATAGAATAATAAGAGAACTAATCTCGAACTCATGACTCTGTATACATCTAAAAGTAAACTGATGTGTGTGCACTTTTCTGTAATTTGAGTCAAATAAACCAATCTAAGTATCATGGTGCTAAAGGTAAGCAAGACAAAAAAAATGGCTTCCTAATTTGGACTAAGAGATGTTGCCTTTCTTCTCTTATTTTATTCGGAAGGCCAATTCTCAGCTCTCCCCATCGCCACACACAATTATTCTCTCTATTTTTCTTAAATTAATATGAGACCAACCCTGAGTATATGTAGACCTTCTATATGATTAATTTCAAGCTGTAAGTCTAATTTAAAATCTAGAGGTCCCAAGTCCTAACAAACCATTATATATAACTCCCCACCATTACCTCTATTGCCACTATAAAGTCATTTGTACACAACAAAACTCAAAGAAGTTGTTCTTATTCCTCCCAAATTTAGTTTCTTCAATATCTAATCTAGTGTCAGTATTACATTCATATATTAAACTACTAGTTTGTGACCATTGTTTAAATTGTATTCTTAAACTTAACATACTTAATTAGTCATTCTACTAGTTTCCAAGTTTAAGAAGGGTGCAATTCCCTAAATTAGATAGTTTGAACATTGAAATTATTGTAACTGTCACCAAAATAAATAAGAATTTAAATTGCAGGCATGAAAATAATCAAATATAGTGACATGAATCTTCCTATTCCTAATCTAAAGTTATTTTACCTAAATAGCTAGTTGAGTAAGGTTGGGATGTAGCCACATATTGAGATAAATGAAGCTCTATTCATCCTTCTCAAATAAAAAATTAGGAGCTATTGATATGACTATTATATGTCTCTTTAAAGATTGGTTAAGCTATAAAGAAGTATCATAGCTTTAAGATTTGGAATATATATTTTCCCAGTCGAAAGGTTACCCAAAAATTTAATCATGCTCCTTCGTATATCTCCTCTCAAAAATACAAACTTCATAACACACTTCACAGGTAATTAAAGGAGCCTTAAAAAAAATTAAAAAAAAAAGATGCAAGTCAACATAATATTGCATTATTTATGGATTCATCTAACTTATATTATCAAAATCCTTGGAGATTTCTAGACTTAACATAACATTAATCTCAAGGATTATATGTCAAAAGGGGGTCATAGTTGCAATGTCAGGAACAAAAACCCAATGTTCTTTGTAAAAGGTTAATCTTACCTTAATAAAAAGACTGAGTAGAATACACCCATAAATACAATATTAACAAGTAAAGCAATGGTGGCATAAAGAAATGATGGATAAAACATGGAAGAGAAAATTAATCTAAGCTCAATCCCAATTAAAATTTTAATATAAGTGCTACTTTATGTAAAACAAGAGGGACTATAAACAGAATTTCCCTTTCAAATGTAGCAAAAACACTATAAATCTAGTCTCACAAAAAATTTTGAAAGGCATCAACACATTAAAAACCATAAAACACTTCATGAATTAAAAAAATTATAATTATCAACCGTATCTTTCAACAACTATCGAACACCCAACTTGATTATATCATAATTATTCATCCTTTACCCTACAATCTTTCCTTTCCAAAGCTCAATAAGTGATACATTAAAATCAATGATGTTTTACCTATATTAAACTCAAACCACTAAACTAGAACCCCAAATACAAAAAATCCACAAACATGTTATCTTTCAAAAAGCAAAATTTTATCTTATAAGATGAGCAATTCATGATAAAAATTCCCTAAACCTCATTCACCATAAATTAACGACAAATCCTCATTGAAACTATAAGAAGTAAGAGCAAGGAGCTGAGTCTTAGGTTTAGATTTAGGGTTTGTTGGAATTTATTCAGATGGTAAATAGGAGCTGAGCCTTAGTGTTGCACAAAAATTATAATTTCTTTTTCTCTTTGAAACCCTAGTGCAATGGAGGGGAGGTTATGTTCAATTTAGTGATTATTGGAATTTAGAAACAGAAACTAAAAATGTTGTATCCAAGTTTTACAATTCTACCCTTTGAATAATTAAATACATATGCTAAAATCTATTTAATTTTTATATTTTTTTAAATTATGGTACGGGGGATCGAGCCATCCAAGGCCAGAAATCCTAGGTCATGTAGTTTTTTTTTAAGAGGTTTACATCATGCCAAATAGTTAATTGTAAGAGCCTTATGCTTTTCTTTCCATCCATACTTATCCCATTCTTGCATTACATCTCTACTTCTCTCAAAGAGCATTTGCTAAAGAAAGTTTGAAGTTCATCTATTTTATTGGTCTTATTGTCACCTTCCTTTTCATTTTTGTTCTTAATCTTCTTCTAGGGTTGTATACTTTTAGATTATTTATTGGTTCTAAAGATTTTTCTCTTCTTTAACATATAAGATGGTAGGAACTCCATACTATGAAAAGCTCAATGTGAGAAGGGGTTCTTGGACCATCAAGGAGGACGCAAAGGTACTCGCTTATGTTTCCAAGCATAAGACAGGAAACTAGACTGTTGTACCAAAGAAAGCAAGTAATTTAGGGTAATGAAATGGTTATTTTAGTTAGATTTCAAGTTTCATGGTTTTCTGTAACTATCATACTAACAATTTTGGATATCCTGTGACTTGTATACACTATGTGAGCATATTCTATAGGACTTAGGAGATGTGGAAAAAGTTGTAGAATTAGGTGGACTAATTATTTGAGGCTTAATCTCAAACACGACAGCTTCACACCCCCAAAAAGAGGAATGGATAATTAAGCTTCATGCAGCCATTGGTAGTAGGTGATTTGCTTGTAACTTGTGATAAAGTTACATCTAAAGCTAATTTCAACATTTTTTAATGCATTTATCACCTTAACTGGTTTAAAAAGTAATGAATCTATCCTCTAATGTCTTATGTTGTTTCTAGATGGTTTATTATAGCCCAAAAACTTCCAGGGAGAACTAACAATGATGTGAAGTATTATTAGAACTCCAAGCTAAGAAAGAAGCCCATTGACATGGGAATATACTTAGTTACTCATAAGCCTTTCTCTTAAATTTTGGCAAACTATGGAAGCATCAGTGGCTTCCTAAAACCTCCAAACCTAATCTACTTTTCAACTATGACCTGAAGAATGTCATTGTGTCAAACCTAGGTTGATATCCATCCTTATCAAAAGTTCCAAACATAAATGATCATTTAATGAAATCAAGGAGACCATTAAATATTGAACCCATCCAAGAGTGTTTCTTAAGCAATAATGAGCCTGACAATAAGTATGCATTTGATCTTCTTAATCAGCTTCAAGCCATAAAACTAGTGATTGAAGCCTCAAGTTGCTCCAAGTTGGGCACTGTCTTATATCCTTTCCTTCAAGAAGGCTCATTATCATCAACATCGCCTTCTTGTTCCTCAACTTGCTCTACTGTTGCTAAAGAAAAAGCCCCACTTAATTTTAGTTGGCATGAATTCCTTCTTGAAGATGCATTTTTCCAAGATGATTAAGACATCAATGAGGAGTTCTTATCTAAAAATACATTAAACCTAGAGTAAAATGGTAGCCTATAAGTTTGTCATCAGAATCAAAGTCAAGTTAATTCATCAAGGGTCTTTAGTATAATAAAGATCTTTCATGAAAATGTTTTATGAAAGAAGTGAATACTTTAATTTCAAAGCATCAAACACCTAAAATGGAAAGTTTATGATAGTTTTATGAGGTTATAAGGACATAGGTTGGGACTTTAAGGAGACAAATATAGCCTTAGGACATTATTGTTTGGATGGGGGAAGGTTTAAGGTGACGGTGGAATAAAGCTTTAAGCTTTAGGATTGTATGGCTTTAATATAACTATAGCCTTAAGAGAGGAAGGCTTGAAGAAATTTTTAGAGAGTTAGAGAAGGGAGAAGAAGGGTTTTTTAAGAGACTTTCATGGGTTGGAGAGTATTGAGAGTAATGATAACATGGGTGGTGAATAAAAAGGATGGACAAAAGTAGAGGCTTTACCTATTTATATGAAGGGTAGTTGGTTTTTTTGGTGATTTCTTATAGATCTATTTATGTCTTTTTCAAAGTTTCTTTCTTCATAATGTAAGTCTTCGCATGATGTGTAGGTCTCCTTTGTCAAATCTTTCCTTTTGTATTTATAGTATGAGCTTCATTTATCAAATCATTCCTTTCTTTTTCTTTCTTTTTATTTTTATTTGGGCTTATAAATGCTCGTTTATGCTTACAATAGTATTTACCTAATTGTGAGTCTTTAGGTGAAAAATACCTATTTTAGGTGTTTTTAGATGACCTGTATTCATTTTTTAGGCCTTCAAGTGAAAATGACCATTTAGGGCATTTAAAGTTCATTTTCCCATTTAGGGCCTTTAAATGTCTATTAATGGATCATTGCCAAAGCAATCATCTTCAATATCTTAGGCTAAACTAACCTCTTCATTATTTGATTTAGAGGTTGAAATGGATCTTAACTTTAGTAATTATTGCTTTGTTAAAAAATATTCTTCTTTTGTTTTTACAGCTGTCGATAATGCATTTGCTTTTGACTTTTACTACAAGAATATTAACTTTTTGGGATTTACTATTTTAGGGAGAAGAGTAATTTTTTGTGAACCACTCTTCTATTACTACAGTCGATGCTTGGTTTACTTTTGTAAATTTGTCACACCATTTAATATTAAATCATATGATAAGCACTGAGACCTTTATGTATTTATCTTCTTTGTATCCGTAACTCTTATGTATGTACTCATGGAAAAAAAGAGAATTTTGAAGTGAATAGCAAAGGCATCAAGAATAAGTCTTTGTAATCATGTGGCTGATATCTCTATTTTAAGATTTTATACCCCTCATACACCATCAATGGAAAAATATCTAGAATAGTTTCATACCACTTCTAACAACCAGCAAATCAAAAAGAGAAATTATGCTTTACCTTTTTGGAGAGGAAAAATAGCCATGAGTGATGGCTGGTATTACCTTTGAGGATGAAAGTTAAACTATGCTTACTGATAGTTGAAATAGTTGTGTGCTAGGTTGAACTTTAGTTTATGGTGAACCTAACTTTAAAATTTTTAGGTTTTCACAATTTGTGTCCCCAATCTAAGCAGTGGAAAATCTCTAGAATCCAATACGTCGAATATGCCGAAGTTATGTAGTTCTTTCCTATATAATGATGCTTTACTATCATGGAAGTTTTTTCTTCCAAAAGTTTCATATAATATGCATGTGGTCTTGATAAATCAAATGATTTATAATGCCAATCCATTGGAAAAATATTTTAAAAATTTTTTTAGGACTAACATCATGAAATCCATTTTCTGTAGTAAAAATATATTGAAAGGATTCTCTAACAAAATAGGAATTTTGAAAATGAGCCTTAGAAAAATTAGTAATTTGAAAACTTTGTTGTACCTTTTTAATTTCCTTTTGCTTTGGAAAATTTTATTGAAATAATTTTCTTTTCAAATACCATTTCTAAGAAATTCTTTTCTTCGAAAAAACGTTTGAGGCTGATATTGAACAATTTTCTTTTTGGTTGCCTGAGAAATCATTTAAGACAAAACCTCCCTTTCTTTTAGATCTTTAGAATTGTCTCTCAAAGCCATTATTAGCTCTAGCTTTGTGGTTAACTCTTGTAACCAATCTTCCAAAATTATCTTGTGAGATGAAGATGAATCCATATCTAGGGTTTTGGGTGGCCTCTGAGGAAATGGGAGGTCTCTTTCAAGGATATCTCTCTATAGCCTTAAGATTTGGTTAGATAATAGAACATTTGATGCTATTAGGCTTTCTTTCCTTAGGTCTTGAGGCTTTATTTATGGGAATGGGGATAAAGCTTTGGGTCTTGGGATCATGATCTGGACTGTAATAATCAACTTTTTAGAACATCAAGAATAGTGTTTGACTCTCCTTTAATAAATTCAATGTCAAAATCAAATATATTCAAAATAGCTTGCCATCTAACAAAAACATGTTTTGAAGCTATATTTTAAATATCCTTTTGCAAAACTTCTTTAACAGATTTACAATCAACACAAAGTAAAAACTTTTAATTTAATAAATTACTTTCAAACTTTGTGATACTTATCATTATAAAAATTGTAACCATGAAAAGAAGGTATTATATTTCACGTGTATAATCCATACATGTTAAGGGTATCCATACATGTGTTCTACCACTAATTAAGGTCATGATTATAGGATGTAATCACTATAATCAAGTATGTAATCTGTAACAGTTCCTATAATCAAAAGATTGATCTGAAACACTCCCTCTTAAGTTAAAGTATAAATGTTAATCATGTCCAATTTGTTACAATATGGTTAACTCAAGTATTGTTGAGAGCTTTTTGTCAAAATATTTCTAATATGCTTTCCAATTTTAACATATCTTGTAGAAATTAGGTTCTATTGTATCTTCTCACAAATGGAGCGATAACCAATCTCGATATATTTAGTTTGTTCATAAAACATTGGGTTCATATTTAAATATGAGAAATATTACATTTTCTATAATATAAAAATTCTAAATAATCTAGTAATTCTTTGATACACTCATAGTGATTGATCAAACTAATAGCCTTATAGTCAACAGAATTATGAATTTATAGAAGTAATCGAGTGTCGTCTTGTAGCTACTCTTTGCTTGTATGTTCCAAAGGCATATCGTCGACAAGATGATAATCCTTAGAGATACTTCTTAAATAAATTCAAACTACTTTACACTACTCAAAATAATTAGGTCTAGTTAATTTGTGTTTGGTAATTTTAGATATCACAGGAATGACATTGTTCGTAACTAAATTCTTTTCTTTAACCATTAAAAAATAACAAAGCAAGTAAAAGACCCACAACAAAAACAGATCTAATAAGTAATCAAGAATACAACTAGGGAAAAAATCCTGACCAAAAATGTTACTTGACAACCTAAAGAAGTAAAAAGAATCTTTTGAGTAACAAGAAGCTATGAAGAAGAATAATAAAAGTAGATTGGATTTAAGAGGATGCATTGTTAGAAGTAACTGCATTGAGGACGTGTTATAGAGGAATCAAAAGAAGAGATGACATTAGAGGAGCAAACGGATGGCACCATGTTACTGCACAGGTTAACCCATGGTTGAGAAGTAGAGGTGTTCTGGTGGCATTTGAGCATCACATGTGTGATTTCTGGTCACCGGACTTCAAGGTATGGCAAATCGATAAGGGTTGCTTCCAATGGTGCAAGCAGCAAGAGTGAATGATCATTAGAAAGGGATGATTCAAGAAGGCCCTTTACTTTGTTTAATGGGACAAAATTTAGGATGGCCCTAAAAAATACTTCTACTTATTAGAAGAATTTAAATAATAAAAAAAGGACAACTAAAGAGAGACTCTAATACCATGTAATCGTGAAAAAAAGGTCTTATATTTTATGTGTATAATCTATATATGTTAAGAATATTTATACATGGGTACTAGCACTAATTAATGCCATGATTAAGGGATGTAATACCTATAATCAAATATGCAATATGTAACAATCCCTATAATTAAGCTTATGATTTATAACAGAGAAAATCTCTGTTTTAATTATTGAGTATTTATTTTGAGCAGGATTCCAATATTTAGATGTATATTGAATTATTTATTCTTTATAATCAATAAATTGCTTTAAAATTCCTCCATAATTTCTCTCAAATGCATCTATCTCAACAATTTTTAAATACATCAAGATTAGGTAAATGAAGTATTTGAATATCACTTACCTGAGTCTTTATTTACTTCTCCAATTTGGTATGTTGATTTGTCCAGGGAACTATATTATTTTTTAGCCTATTATGTTAAGGTTTGCACAAACTATTCATATTTAAATAAAAAACCATGACATAATTTAGGCTTCCTAAAAACCCTTTCAATTTCCTTTTGTCTAATATCTTGTTAGGAAACTTACTAGTGAATTCCAAAATTTTTTCAATTAGAGTTATTGTCTCTTTTTCTATGTAATGTCCTAAGAATCTTATCTTTGTTTAGAACAGACTCAGGTTTGATTTTGACACAGTTAGTCCTTTTTTCTTTATGACAAAGATGAAAGTTCTAAGGTGCTTAAAATGTTGTTCAATCAAGGAAGAGAATATCAAGACATCATCTATATAAAACTACACAAAACTTAGAATTATCACAGAGGATATCATTCTTGATTTTTTGAAACATTGAAAGAGCATTCTTTAACCCGAATGGCATGAGATTTTACTTATACTTTCTAAATATAACAATAAAAGAAAACTTATATCTATCTTTAAGATCTATTTGAACCTATTAGAATCCAAATTTCATGTCAAATTTTGAGAAAATATTAGCATTATAAAGTCTTTGAATAAAATATCTCTTATTAGGAATATGGTACCTAATCCACCTAAGAACTTTATTTAAAGGTTTATAGTTAATTAGTAACCTTAGGAGTCCTCTTCCTTTCTTTATATTCTTGTTAAAATTGAGAGTTGCATAACTTTAAGGGGATCTTGACGAAGAAATGGATTTCTTTGC
Organism: Pinacopodium congolense; assembly: GCA_028565735.1. Taxonomy (NCBI): domain Eukaryota; kingdom Viridiplantae; phylum Streptophyta; class Magnoliopsida; order Malpighiales; family Erythroxylaceae; genus Pinacopodium; species Pinacopodium congolense. The sequence goes on from JAOXYD010000007.1 coordinate 11,107,811, forward strand.
TAACAAATCATTATTTCTGTTGAACCAAGGGATGTTCTAATATTGATTTTGATGATAAAAAAACATGTTTGATTACTAACGATCTAAGTTTATGATGTGCAATTCAAAGATAGGTATATTTCAAAGTGAATTCAATATGAAAAGCTTGGAGTCTGAAGGTCAAATTTGATGTTTATAGAAGATCAAAGGATTTGGGAGCTTCAAGACCTTAGATAGGTTGTTTCAAATATGTTTGTAAGTTTTACTTAATGTTTAATTGATCTAAAGGCTCAATTTTAATCATGCATTGTATTTGAAATGTCAAAAGTGCATATTTTCTCAATTCATAGGCCAATTCTTGATTTTAAATTGTTTCATGTATTTTGACGGACATGATTTAAAACTTGTTTAAAGCCTAAATTATGTTATATTGATGTTAGAACAAGTTTGGAGCTTGATTAAATTTGTTTTTTTGGTTGTTCTGGACATATACGACTTATAGGCTGATATATGACGGTCTATCTGACCTACCATATTGTGTTTCTGGAAAACGGTTGAATACAGCGGGATAAAAGGGCGTCGTATTCATAGACAAACCGTCGTATGGGTCCAACGACTAATTTTCCTTTCGGTTTTTTATTTCTTATCTTCATCCTAACAGCTACAAAACCCTCCTAAACCCTCCTTAAGCATCTAGACACTATATAGATCCTCTAAAAACAATTTTTGACTCCCTAGACACTTTAAAAACATATCAAAACTCCTTAATCTCTCAAAAATCTCAAGCGGTCTACTCTTTTACTGCTTATGCTTTCAATCATCTGTTTGTTGCCTTATTGTGTTTTTATGTGTGTGAAATTGTTTCTATTTTCTTTCTTGTGTGTTTAAGAATTTATTTTATCTATCTTTTGCATTTTAGGAAGGTTGTTTCATCAAATTAAAACTAGAACTCCTTCATCTATCAAAATTGTCTCTATTGAGACTGTTTTAACTTGAAACTCGATTTTAGCTGATCAAATCAGTAAAATCTTGGGATTGTAGTTTTCAGTTTGGTTAAGGTCTCTAGATTGTGATTAAGCTCTGTTTCAATTTTTAAAGGCTTGTTTGAGTTATCTTTGAGCTTAAACATTCAAATACTTCAAGATAACTTCTATTTTCACTAGTTTAAGTTTAATTTCAATTTCAACTTGCCTAATCTTTTTCTTTTGTGTTTGTTATTATTTTTTTATGTTTGTTTAAGTTCTTAGGAGTTAGAATAATCTTAGGTTCAAACTTTTGGTTGATTATTTCAACATTTATGTGCATTAGTTCACTAATACATCGAAACTGTTTAGTTTTTTATGTTCTTCATTTTATCACGAATTTCATCTTTTAAATTAGTTTTTTGGTACATAAATTTATTATGTTTAGTTTGCATAAGGTGTTAGGAGTGCTCTAAAATTTTTATTTTGATTTTTAACTATTTATATTTATGTTTTGACTTGAACATTCATAGAGTACTTAAACTGTCTAGATTTTGCTCTTAACTCATTTTAGTCATATTGCATATATATATATACACATTTTTTGTGCATAATTTATGTCATACTAAGTTTTTTTAATCTTTTAAGATTGTCATCATTCACTCATATCATTTATTGAAAGCTAAAGCCCTCAGTTTAATTGTGCATTGAGTGAAATGCCTTTTAAGGTGTATTTGGTTACTTGAATTTGGAGGAATTGATTCATTTGCATATTTGTGAGTTGAAAATGCTTCTCTTTGGCTTGAAAAGAGTTGATAAAGGTTAGTCTTCACCTTTAGAAAGTAAGATTGTTATTGGGTTACTCTTCACCCTTGGACAATAAGATTGTAAAAGTTACTCTTCACTTTATAAAAAGATTATACTTATTTTGATTTATTAGTAAAGAATCATCCAACAAGTAGTTAGAAAGAAGATGTAACCTATCTTTGGGGTAATGAACTTCTTTAATTTGCTTATGTCCTTCTCTTACCTTAACTCCTTTATTTATTGTTAATTGTGAGTCTTGAATCTTAATTTCTTACATTCATGTTTGTAGTTGCATTCTCATTCCATATTAAATTGAATTTAGTTTCTAATTGATTTAGATTACTAGTTTTAATTAATTAAAAATTTTCTAAATACCCATTTCATCCCTCCTCTTGAGTGTTATAAGGCTTACAATTTTATTTTTGGATGACTCTCTAATTCTTTATTCATTTGAATTAGTCTTTCTTTAGTTGGAATATTCTTGTCACTAAAATCCTTTTCACAAATTAGATCTACCCTACGTTGTTTTCTATTTTAAAATGCATTAGGCAAATCAACACATATTTCAAACTCTATTTGTCTTTGAACATTTTAGATTTGGCTTTTAATCTTTTCATTTTTCAATTTCCTCCCAAATTTTCACTTTGAATATATTTTTTCAAATAGATTAATTGCTTTTATTTAACATGAAGCACATTGTTTCAATGAATTTTATAAATTGAACATGCTTTAATAAGATTAATATTTCTAGTTTTTATTTTTCTATAAAAAGAAAACAAAATCTTTTACCACTAATCTTGATTGAAATGTTTTTATGATTTACCATGTAGGGAGTTATAAGATTTATAAAAGGTGTTCCTAATATTATTAGATGATGTATGCCTTCAACTATAACAAAGAAAGTTTTTATTATATAGCCTTTTTTCACAAATGTAGGTATGTGTCTTATGGTTTATCTTTAGCTTTGAATTATTAGCAACTTTTAGTCTTTCTTGAGTTTTTTTTCATAGAAACTTTGTAGGGATGATTCCTTCTTTAATACAATTTAAATTTGCTCATGTGTCAAATAAAACTATAGTGTCTAGAGTGAAACCTTCATCTATCTTTAATGTGGCTTTAATCACATATTTTTAAAAGTTATTTAGTTAAATACGCATAAATATTCTTTAGGAATCTTGTCATATTCTATTTCTTCCTCTTCTTTAGTATCTTTAAATCCTTTATTCTTTAAAGAGCTTTGTACCATTTCGTCATCTTCTTTTCTCTTTTTCTTTAACGTCGTTATTTATTGTTTTATCAAACTTATTTCATTGTGTAAACTACTTAAAATGACTTGTGAATTTTTTTGGTTTAGATAAAGCGTTTGTACGGCTTAAAGGAATCTATTTTTTTATGATTTTTAAGAGATTGTTGTATCATATTAACTTTTGTTTTTTTTATTTTCAATTATTGTTTTTAGATTCTCTAAAGTTTTCTCTACATGGCTTTCTATATTCTGATACATAATATTCTTTATATCTTTCAAAGTGATGTTTTCACTTTCAATTTTAATCTTTAAAGGTGATGCTATGACAATAGTTTAATTGTATAGGACCTTTATCTCACAGAGTAGTGGATATTTAGACTATACACTTTCTCTTATAACAGTTTCCCACTTCTTTACCTTACCATAAGTATTGTGTTTCCTAATAAGAAGCTTTACAGGATAATATTTATCTCCTTAAAATTAAAAATCTATATTTCTCTCTTCACAATATGACTTAAACTGGAAAAAAAAATAAATATAGACTTTATAGAGATTTATAAATCTATAATATTCTTCCTGGATCGTTGTCTTTTGCTTTAAGAAGTTTTAAAGAACCATGTTATTTTTCTTTCATCTTTTAATGAGTAGAAATCATTATGCAAATACCATTTATTAATCTCAAACTGTCTTTTTAAGATAAATAACTCATTATTCACATTTTTAATGACTAAAGAGTAACTTGGGAATAATCATATTTACCTTATAAGGGCCTATAGACAATTTATTGAATATTTTTACTATAGTTTACACCTTTAAAGTTTAAGCTTAGAATATCGAAAGACGAATACTACTTTGGAATTTCTATTATAAAAGGGATTGTAGAGAGTCTTCCTAAATCTATGGTCGAAGTTGAGGCTCCATCGTCTGTCCTCTAACTCATAGAACTTTACCTCTCGAATTTGGGTGTTTGGATTTAAATGATTATTTAGAGTAGGCTCCACTACTCCTTTAAGGATCTATTCATTTGTTATATTAATATCTTTCCATTTTATGGTCTTGGAAACAACTATATTGGACTTTGATAGATCTATTTACAAATAGAGTGTCTCTCCTTTTTGGTTTTTTGGGGTTAAGGCTTTATTAAAAACAATAGTAAATCATGACTTTATAATTAATCTTGTAAATAATGACTATAGAATTGATCTGGTAATCATTTTATATTTGTGTATATTTATTTGTAATACTAATGAATCTAATACATTTTTATCCCTAAAGGAAATGGTCAAGTTAGGGTAATTTTCTATAGTAATGGAACCTTTACACAGACTAGAGCACTCAAAAGAGAATCTTGAAGATCATAAAACCTAACATCTATCAAACATATTAATATGAATATGTTCAAGCCTTCTTTAGTAAGGGGCTTTGTGCCTATTTTGACTAATTCTATGTAGAACTAATTATACGATTTTTCTTTATAATTTGTATAGGCTTTGTAAAGATAACAAATGAAGGGTTTCGAATGGCTTCATTATAGGATATCCCTCTCTTCTGTTTTTATATTATAATCTGACTTTTGAAATAATTTAAACTTTGACTCTTGATAAACCTGATCTTTCTGAACTTTAGGAATCTCGCAATTACCAATCAATTTCTTGAAGTTCTCTGTAGTTATCTCCTTATGATTGACGATCCTACCATTGTCTATATTCAAACTAGAACTAGATGTACTAAATACGGACTTAACTTTCGTAAACAAATCCATTTCTTAAGGTAATTTCATCTCACCTCATTTATTAAGCTAAACCAATGGACTTATAGTCTAGTCTATGCCTTATTACTAGAACCACTCACCCTCAGTAGGTTAGATCAATTGAGTACCTTAATCAAACGAAACTTTTATATTCAATCCAAACCCTCTCAAGACACAAACTTGGCTTTGATACCAACACGATTTTCTATTTATTCTAACAAATAGCAAATGTCAAGTATAAAATCAAATACTAAATATGAAAAAGTAAATAACTTGAAAGTATCCCTATCAGTATCATCCCAGTATGAAACCATTCATTTGTTATCCCTATATATTAGTACCTATATAGAAACGGAAAATATTTATATCTACATAATTGTGTAGCTAATATTTCAATATCTATATAATTATTATCGTGACATTTAAGTGTATAGATGTGGAATGGGGTACCTAGGCATATTGCATGCATCGATATTGATCCGTATATGACTATGTATTCGTTATTTGGGATTATGTGTTTGATATATTGAATCGTGTGCTTTTGTGTTGGCTTGTAATTATAGAAGAGAAAAAATGTATAGGACATATTACCTGATATGTATGCATTAAAATCATATGCTCATTGGTATTGATCATGAGAGGTTGTTTTATTTTATAATATTGAGATATAATACGAACCGATTCTAGTTTATACTTTACTCTCGATAAGGTCCTTATTTGATATATGTTATTAATATGCTTATGTTTTTTTATGTATTGAGTGAAGATTTGATTGTTAGTGTTGCTTGGCTCTCCACAACTCATTTAAACTAAAAGAACCTCATAATTATTATGAGTATAGGTGTATAACTAGAACATTGGTGATACTTTACTCTCCGTAATCATATGAGATTTAATAATTTGGTGATTACCCTTAAAGACTAAGGATCCTACAAATATTCATTTTCCACGATTATTTGTATATTGAATGTAATCTTATATGCATCATATATGTATGTATATTATAGTATTAGTATATTATTTTATGTAAGCATGTCATTAGATATCATAAATGATATGAGTTTACTCAATAAAGTCAAACTCTCTTCAACCTTATTTCTCATATCAATTACCACCGACTTTATAGTAATAATTTTAGAGAAATGTCAGCTGCAGAGTTCATATTTCATATATTTTCTTATTTATTAATGTTTGTACTTGTACTCTTGTGTATGCAGTAACATGACTATGTGTGATGTAAATTCTTACGAACACTACTATTAATTATGCATTATTGCTATTTCTTTTCGCACATACTATGATTTCATTTTGAATTTTTGTATATATATTTATCGCTAGTATTAAAATTTACGTATGATTTAAAGGTTTTAATTCTCAGATTTCATGTGCTGATCCCGTGCTCAATTCAGCTCGTGATTAGCCATCTTATGCGGTAATGCGAGGCGAGGGTGAGGCACTAGCGTAACAAAGGTCACAAGCGAAGAAAATGCTGAAGCAATCATATACAAAGACGACACTTCTCATATTTCGAAAAAGACGACACTTCTCCATCCAAGTATTTTTTGTGATTATGAATTATTCAGTTAAGGGATTGCAAAGAAGAATGCTTTTGGCCTTTGCATTTGGAGTAGGGTCTTAGTCAAAGTAGACTGTTCCAAGTACAAGTCAACTTGTATATGTAAAACGTAGCCACATTTTCAGGAAGCCATTTGCTACGGGGACTCAGAAGCTTCACTCTCTTTTCTTCCCGGTTTCCACACTGAAAGCAGATTTCCCTGTTAACTTAAAAAAGTCAATGTTACTCGTACTCGTCGGTGAAACAAGAACTGAGGTGGGGACACTCAGCGCGGAAAACTCGCCCACTTTGCATTATTGAATGGAATAGATTCTTTTGATGAATTGGCAAAGCTCGACTTCCAAAGAAGCTTATTTTAAAAATGGTAGCTTTTTGACTCAGACCGGAGCTTTTTATTAGATTACATAGAATTTCCAGGACTTCAAGAAGAAAGGCCTTAGCTTTTCGAGCTTCACCGTGTACTCCGGCAGCCAACTCTTTCCGGCTTTCCAGGAAATTGCCTAGTGTCTATATAAGACTGCATTCCAATCCTGTGGAGAATTATAAAGCTGGTGATATCTATCTAGGCAAAAGGTTTGATGGCTTCTCGGGCCTTGGAGAGATCATCTTTGATCAAACCACCACCCACATCCCCTGTTTCTTCATCTCCCGGGTGGAAGTATGATGTGTTCCTCAGTTTCAGAGGAGACGACACACGAAAAAGTTTTATCAGCCATCTCTATAATGCTTTGCGTCAGAAAGGAATTATCACATTCAAGGACGACTTAGAAATTGAGAAGGGTGAAAGCATATCAGAGGAAATCTTGACGGCCATAAAAAGCACGAGGTTTTTCTTAGTCGTGTTCTCAACCAACTATGCTCGCTCCACTTGGTGCTTGGATGAATTGGCAACCATTGCTGACTGCTTAGGTCAAGAGCATCAGCGAAAGGTCTTTCCTGTCTTCTACCATGTTGATCCTTCGAAGGTGAGAAAACAAGCAGATACATATGGGAATGCCTTTGCTCAACATGAACAAGCTTTCAGGGATAACATCGACAAGGTTGAGAGATGGAGAGAAGCATTGACTCTTGTCGCCAATGTTTCTGGATGGGATTTACACAACAGGTAAATGATAATGCTTCCATCAATTTATGCATGCTTGCATGCATGTTGTTATTGTCAGTAATGACAGTGTTCCTTAATTTGGCAGGGAAGAGTCGGAATTTATTGAGGATATAGTTGATAAGATATTAGGAAAACTGAGAAAGTCCAGCAACGGCTTCTCATATTTAGCCAAGGAATTTGTCGGAATGGATTCACGTTTGGAGAAGATAAATTCATGCTTGGATATAGAAAATCTGGATGATGTTCGTGTCATAGGGATTTTGGGTATGGGGGGTATAGGGAAGACAACGCTGGCTAGAATTATTTATGAGAAATTTTGTGGTCAATTTGAAGGTGGTAGTTTCCTTTCAAATGTTAGAGAAGTCAGTGAAAAGCAAGGAATCACCGGGTTGCAAGAACATCTTCTCCAAGAAACCCTGATGGATAGAAATATAAAGATCTGGGATGTTTATAGAGGTATGGATGAGATACGGAAGAGGCTTCGTTCCAAAAGAATTCTGCTTGTTATTGACGATGTTGATCAATTAGAACAGTTGAAGTCATTAGCTGGAAGTCATGACTGGTTTGGTCATGGAAGTCGAATTATTGTGACAACTAGGGATGAGCATTTGCTGATATGCCATGGAGCAGAAGGAGTGTATAAGGTTGAATCATTGGATCACGATGAAGCCATACAACTCTTTCGTTCAAAAGCTTTCAAGACCGGTTGTCCTACAGAAGATTATCTGGAGCTGTCAAAAAATGTTGTGAGCTACGCTAATGGCTTGCCGTTAGCTCTTGATGTTTTAGGTTCTTTCTTATGTGGCAAGTCCATAAATGAATGGAAAAATGCTTTGGATAAGTTGAAAGAAATTCCTGAAAGAAAAATTTTGGATAAGCTTCAAATAAGTTTTGATGGACTAGATGAAATGGAGAGGATGATATTCCTAGACATAGCTTGTTTCTTCAATGGAGAGTCCTTCCATACCACAAAAAGAATACTGAAAGCTTGTGGATTTTATCCAAAAATTGGCATTCGAGTTCTCCTTGACAAGTCGCTTGTAACCATTGATTCAGAAGTGAAAATATGCATGCATCATTTGCTTCAAGAAATGGGCCAAGAAATTGTTCGTCGTGAATCACATGAAGATCCTGGAAGCCGTAGCAGATTATGGCTTCATAAAGATGTCTACCATGTCTTGGATAATGATAAGGTATCCAATGTATTTAGTTTATGACTCGTGAAGTAAATCACAATTATATAAGCCGTTTAACCGCCATTTCTTTTGATAATGTTCAGGGAACAGACAAAGTTGACGGCATAGTGTTGAGAACGTCAGGATTACCAAACAGACATTTGAATTCGAAGCCATTTTTGAAGATGAGAAGGTTAAGACTGCTCAAATTCGAAAAGTTAAGCCTCTCTCACGGCCTTGAATTTTTATCTAGTGAGTTAAGGTATTTGGAATGGCCTCAGTATCCATTCAAGTATTTACCCTTTACTTTCCAACTGGACAAACTCGTTGAACTCCATATGCAACACAGCAAGATTGAACAGTTCTGGAAGAAAACCAAGGTGTGTATGTAGTATACATGATTGATGATTACTTCTTATGTTCATCATACATATGTTATATATCTGAAAGTAAAATGGGTTTGATTCTTTTTCACTTTTTTCATTCACAGCCTCTCGAGGTGTTGAAAGTCATTGACCTAAGTCACTCACTGAACTTGACCAAGATCACTGATTTTAGAAGCATTCCAAATGTTAAAAAACTGATACTTGAAGGATGTGTGAGATTGAACGAGGTTGATGAATCTATCGGATATCTGGAGAGGCTGGTTTTGTTGGACCTGGTAAACTGTAGAAGCCTCACGGGGCTTCCAAATGCCATGTGTAAGTTGAAGTCCCTTAAAGTTCTGAAAATGGAGGGTTGCTCAAAACTTGAGAAACTGCCAGAAAGGTTTGGGGACATTCCTTGTCTGGAGGAGCTGTACGTTAGTGGGATTGGTAGAAGAAAACTTCTACAATCTTCAGCTAAACCATGGAGCTTTCTTGGGAAGTTGCTTGGGAGAATGAATCCAGCCGATCCCATGGCTTTGATGCTGCCATCGTTTTCATGTTTAAGCTCTTTGAGGACACTAGATTTAAGTGATTGCAGTCTTACCGAAAGAATTTTTCCTGAGGACTTTGGCGGCTTTCCCTCATTGGAGACACTAAATCTAAGCGGAAATGATTTTCAAGCCATACCAACATGCATCAGCAAGCTTCCTAAACTTGACAAGCTGTGCTTGGTTAATTGCAAGACTCTTAAATCGCTACCAGAACTCCCTTCAAGCATTATTTGCTTAAGAGTTGACGGTTGCACCTCCCTGGAAACTTTTCCAAATCCCTTTGAAAAACTCACTTTAAAACCTATGATGTTAACTTTTGTGAATTGCCTGAACCTGAGTGAGATTCAAGGAGCTCTCCAATGGCTGAAATATTACTTTCAGTTCTTGATAGAATGCAGACGTCAGGTTTAATTTTGTTCTCTCCTTTTCGCTGCCGCTACCTTAAGCTATATATTTCATGTAACGTTTCATCTCATTGTTATACATAAGAACATTGGTGGCATTTTTCACAGGGACTGTTTTACATGCATTGCGACTTCTCGATGTGCTTACCAGGAAGTAGAATACCAGAGTTCTTCACTTACCAGGAAAAGGGGACTAACCTGGAAATTCAGCTTCCTGAAAGTTGGTGCAACCATCAGTGGATGGGATTCTTTGCTTGTGCAGTATTTGGAACTCCTGATAAAGCATATGATGACTATGGAATGGAATGCTATTTGCGAGCAGGGCCTAAGTTGGACAATTATATATTTCAAGATGGCGTCATCACAGAAATCTGTGGAAACATAAAGATTACTTCAGACCAACTTTGGCTGATCTTCATACCATGTAATAGCGCAAAAGATGTGGATTGGTACAACACATGCAAACATTTTCAGGTTTCATTTGAGTCAGGTGAGTTAGAAGTTAAATACTGTGGAGTTCGTATAATGTATGAGGAAGATATTCAAGAGTTAGTCATGCATTACAAGCTTACTGAGAACCAGATGGTAGCTGCTGAAAGTAGTAATGGTGATTGCAATAGTGGTAAGCACCAGATGATCACCGTTGATGATGAATATTGCTGCGTGAACAAAGTTGAACCAAATGGAGGAGACAACTCTACTACTATTACTATCAGTGATGAGTCCCAGTCAAAAGGGTTGAATGTGTCCAATGGCTACCTCAAAATGTGTAATGTGATTGATTTGGTTAAGTCTCGTGATGTTCGACATTTTTGAGGATTGTTGAATCAAATTTCACTAGTTTCAGGCTTAGAAACTCCTTAAATTTAGATAATCTTTAAGCATTGTATTTGTTTATTGTTGTTACAGAATGTTACAGAAATATAGTAACGTAATCATAGAGGTTATACAATTAATGTAAATAACATAGTTATAGGGATCTTAGCATAATTATAGGGATTACTTTTCTATTTTAGTTTATGTATTTCTGTATAAATACCTGTAGTATTTACC
>JAOXYD010000007.1:11118886-11145976 GCA_028565735.1 Pinacopodium congolense
CAGTTTTCTATCCTTTAGAATCTCTGTATAATTGAAGAATCTCTCCACCTCTGCTAACTAATCAAGAACCCTTCAATATCCAAATTTCCACTAAAAGACAGGATATCCACCTTTAGTTTATATTCGTAGTCTCCTATACACCTTTGTTGAATAATTTCTTCCTCATCGCTGGAGCTATTTTCATGATCCCAAGGAACAAGATTTTGAATTTGAGGATGCATCGCAAGGCCACCTTCCTTAATAACTAGTTCCTCAATTCTTCTTATGTTGTCTCCTCGTAACAACGCTTGCAACTGGCCTTGAATCAAAGATAGCTATTATTCCATATTGTGAATTAACTCCTAAACTTTGAGTAACCAATGAACGTCGTCATTGGTGATGGCCATTGTCAGACAAACAAACCTTGGATTCTCAATGCTCTGATACCACTTGACGCAGTGCGGAAGCACAATATTCTAATTCAAGAGTACAGAAAACACAAATCTAATTCAAGATCTACAAAGAACTCAAAAGGTAGAAAAAAACCTTAAAAGAAAAAAGAGTAATTTGATTGAAAATAGGCAAAAATTTCTTCCATATTGCATAAAAGAAGATTTTATATGAGTTATAATGATCTAAAACCTAATAGTAAGGATAGAAACATCTTTTATAATTTAAATAAAAGTAAATCAATCAAATATAAATTTTCCTAAATAACAAAATTTTCTAAAATCCTTCAAGCTCCACATCACATTCTTCTCTCTGACTCTCTTAAATTTGTAAGGAAATTTGGAGCAGAAGATAGATTAAATCTTGCAAAAAGGAGAGGATTTCAATAAGTCCACAAAACTCAATCGATAGCAAAATAGATATGAATCTCTATTTAGTACACAATTTATAATAGATTATGGATTACTCATTAAGGTTTAAAGCTACATCTAACATTTGCTATAAGAGCCACTAGCATATTTGTGTGATTTAAGGTTCTAGATTATCATTTCTTCATTTGAAATATGTTTTGCATGAAGAATTTTGTGTTTTTGCTATGTTATTTTGATTTGTTTGTATGAAATCATTAAAAAAAGCATAAAGGACAAAAATCAGGTTTTTAGGAGTTTTTTTGACCAAATATAGCTAAGATCCATATAAAAACAACTAAAAAATAGACTGAAAACAAAGTTTGAGAGGTATATGGTAAGCGTGTGAAAAACACACACACATAAGGTGATTGGAATAAGAAGGAGCGGTTCATGTGACATATGACTGAGTGGATTAAAGGGGCTATCTAATGTGTGCAACTTACGCGCCTTAAAGGATGAGCTCATTCTACGTATCATTGCTCATAGAGCATGCGCCATATAGACTACACAAGTAATTCTTTGCGTTTTGCTAATGTCGTGATGATGTCACCCCTCCATGTGCTAGTTGACACTATCATTGTGTCAGCTATTAATGCCATTCATCCCAACTTTATTGACATAATGCTAACATCATTGTTCCCGTCGCTGCGACAATGATTGTGTTGTTAATTGTTCGTTGATCATGTTGCTGACGAAGCCCACTATAACACGAAAAATCTTTAATCTTTTTAGAATTTTTAGAATGATCCCTCAAGTTATTTTGGATCATTTTTAAGGTCTTGTAATACATAATATTAATTTTTTAAAATTTCTTTGGCTTATGAGATTAATAATAAAGAAGGTTTAACTTTAAAAAAGTTTAGATAAGGTTATCAAAGTTATTTTAAGTGATTTTCCATGCAATTAACTTGAAAAAAGGAGATAAATAAGGTTTTATTATCTTATGTTGTTTATATTATTTTATATTGCATGATTAATTATTTTTTAGGATATGTCTATAGTTGAATTTTTAATATAAAGACATTGATAATCAATTCAACACTATTTTATGGCAATTTTTAGTTGTATATGGTAGTTTGTAGCATACAGTGGTAAATTATTACATATGCCCATATAAATTAAATGTGAGGATGACATATAGATATATCTATTATGCATGATGGAGTAATTTGAATGTCAATAAGAATATAGTTACCATAGTGGCCTTTTAAATTGGTATAAGATTCATATTTGCTTACATATTAGAGGATGTCTCTTATTTTGTATTTAGTCATTCTACCCACAAGTGTTAGTCTTGTATGAAACTTGATATGTGTATAAAGGCATTAGGTGAAAGAAAATCATTGCTTAAGTGATCTATATACCCACAGGTGGTAGCAATGTGATAGTTTACGGCATGGACTTTAACTGCTTTTGTATGGAGATCTTGTCTATGTGTTATATATTCTGGTTATAGGTGTTTCATGATATATTAGATAAAATTTTTGGTTCAAATACTTTTTATAGCTTTTAGTATTACTATTATTCTACATTTGTGCTGATAATGGATTATCTGTTTTGCTATCACCTTTCCTATAAATAATTGTATAGTTGCTATTAAAACCTTAACTGGTTTTAATTACAATAAATGGAAGGATGATGTGGAATTTTTTTTGGAGATTGTTAACCTTAACATGGGCATAAAGGTTGAAAGACCATCTTCTATCATACCTTATAGCACTAATTCTGAGAGAGCAGCCTTTGCAGCTTGGGAAAAGAAAAATAAGCTAGCTTATTTAACCATAAATAGGTATATTTTTGGCAATTTGTTTAAAGAACTTCCTACTAAAACTATAGTTAAAGAACTTCTCAACAATGTAGTTTAAAGGTATCATGTATCCCCTAATGCTAAAATCAATTCCCTATTAAAACAGCTTTTCTTTATGAAATATACAGGAGTAAGGGGAGTAAGACAATGTATCCTTGACATAATGCACATTTAAAATAGACTTGAAGAGTTAGATTTTCCTATTTCTGATGGTTGTATAGTGCCCCAAGCCCCTAATACTTTTCCTTTAAAATTTATTATCCTTGTTACTAGTTATAACACTTAATAAGAAACATGGAGTGTTAATTCCTTGATTTCCCCTTATGTATACAAGGAAGAGAAACATAACAATTTTTAAACAACTCTTGTCGTTATAAAGACTAAAGGTAAGCAAAAGCCTTCAAAACTAAAGATAAATTTCCTCATCACCCTCCATCTAGGAATGTTGGGCAAACTAGTAAAGTAAAGGCTTCTAAGAATATCACAAAGAGTATGAAATGCTTTTTTATAAGAAAAAATGCCACAAGAAATAGGATTTTTTAAAGAATAAGACTTGGAAGGAATAAGAAGAACAATCAGATAACTCTTTGACTTTTATTATTCATGAATCCAATATTATTATTTCCATATCTGGTTCTTGTTGGTTAAATAGTAAAACTTTTACTCGTATTACTTCCATAGTGTATAGGTTCATAACAAAGAGGAAACTAATTAAAGATGAGCTAAAATTATTAATTAGCAATGATGACTAAGTGGATGAAGAATTTGTTGGAGTTGTATATTTAAATTTGGATTCTAGTTTCAAACTAGTTCTGTATGACATATTTTATGTTCCTTTATTTAGATAGAATTTGATCTTTGTATCTATATTAGACAAAGAAAGCTATAGTTTTGTAATTAATAATTTTTATGTCAATTTTTCATATGATGCAAAATATGTCAGTATTGCTTTATTTTCATATGGTTTATATAAAATAAGTTTTGACTCCTAATAATTTTTATGCCTCTTCTTATGTTGCTGAAAATGTTGTTGCTAAAAGACCTCTCATACAATATAAGTTATACATGTTATGGTATAAAAGATTATATCACATTTCTCAAGGAATATTTGAGAGATTGATAAAGAATAACATTTTTCAAACTCTTAATTTTATAGATTTACACACATATATTCAATGATTAAAATAAAGAATAAAAATTATAAGCATAATTTTAATTTATTATAAATTATTCATATTGACATATATGGTCCTTACTTACCCATTATTTGTGGATCCAAATATTTTGTGATATTTATTGATGATTTTTTTTCAATATGGATATATATTATCGATTAAGTAAAAGTTTGAATTGTTTTATAAGTTCAAGATCATTAAGGCTAAAGTCGAGAATCAACTGAAAAAATCAATTAGATTATCATATCTAATTGTAAAAGTGGGTATTACAAAAAATATGGAGTTTTCAAATAAGAAAAATGTTTGTTTGTCAAATACTTAGAAAAATATAGAGTAGTAGCTTAGTTTACTATACTAGGTAGTTTTAAACAAAATAGTATAATTAAAATACAAAATCACACGTTAAAGGATATAATAAGGAGCTTGCAGAGTAGGACTAACCTTTCACAATACCTTTGGGATGAGATTATAAAGATGACTTTATATATTTTGAAAAATATTCCTAGTAAATTAATGCCCAAAACATCTTTTAAGTTATGAAAAGGATGAAAACCTTATCTCACTTATCTTCATGTTTAGAGTTGTCTTACTAAGGTACAACTATATAATTATAAGGAAAATAAATTGTATTTTTAATCTACTCATTGCTATTTTGTAGGATACCCAAATCACTATAAGACTATAGATTTTATTGTAGAAAGAGAGGATCCATAATTGTAGAATCACAACAGTCAAGTTTCTAGAATTTAATATGTCTAATAAAGTTACTCATCCTATTATTTCAAATGTAACCAATGTTCAAACTATTATAGTTTCTTATCCTACACCTATTCAATTGAGATTAATGGAATCTAAATCTAGTGGCAATATAACACAGAATTAGGAATCAATACAAATATATGATAAGGTTCCTTAGGCATAAGATTCAGTTGAATAAACTCCATTAAGAAGATTTAATAGGATGATGAGATCTATAATATCATCTAATTATATTGTTTATCTATGGGAGAGTGAGTATGACATAGATCATCTAGTTGATTAAGTTACTTTTATATAAATTGTTTTTGGTCCTCGTGAAAATTTGTGGTGCGAAGCAATGAGGGATGCGATCCAATTCTTGAAACATAATTAGGCATAAAAAATTGTTAGATTACCTCGAGGTTGTAAACCTTTTAGCTATAAATGAGTTTATAAGACTAGAAAGGACTTTTAAAGTCAAGCTAGTTGGAAAAGGTTTTACTCTAAGAGGGAATTGACTTCAATATCACTTTTCTCTCTTGTATCATGTATAGATACATTTAAAATGATTATGGTATTAGTAGCTCATTATAATTTTGAGTTATATTAAATGGATGTCAAGAATACTTTCCTAAATGGAGATCTTTATAAGGAGGTTTATATGGTACGACCCCAAGGGTTTTAATAGGATGACATAAGTAATCTAGTATATAAATTGAGGAAATCATTATATGGATTAAAATAAGTTTCTTGTCAGTGATATTTAAAATTTGATAAAGTAGTTTATATCTTCAACTTTATAGAAAATAAAGTTAAAAGATGCTTATATTACAAGATTAGGTGAGGTAAGATGATATTTTTACTTTATATGTAAATGATATCTTACTTGTATCAAATAAAGCTTATGTTATTTTTACTTTATATGTAGATGATATCTTACTTATGTAGAGTATTAATGATTATATTCTTATATACAGAAAAGTCTAGAATTTGGATTTAACTAGATATACAGGTTTGGATTTTACTATATATCCAGATGATAGGATGTTCACATCAAGTTACATTTTTATACTTGTAGATAATGCAATATCTTTAAAAAGTGTAAAATAGACACTTATGACCTCTTCGACTATACATGCTAAGTTTGTAGCATACTATAGGGTTGCTTCACATGTAGCATGGCTAAAAAATTTAATTTTAAAAGTAACTGTAATTCAATCAACGGCTAGACCCATTTAATTGTACTCTGATAATCGTTTTGTGATGATGTTCAATAATAATAATAATAATTTCACAACGTCTAATCATTTAGAGGTTAAGTATTTGAATTTAAAGAAACTTATTTAGAAAAGATGACATTACTATGGAACACTTTATAAAGCATATGCTAGTAGATCCTTTAACTAAGGGATTTTGCTTTATCATTTTTCAAAGATAATTCTACATTATGATGTATAGAAGTCTTTTGACATTTATAATTAGAGATCATTTTATGTATCTACTATAGATACATTATGGATTTCTTATGTATTACGACTATATTATATATATATATGATCATCATTTGATTGTTTCAATTATATATATTGATATGCTTTGTCATGATATTGGTGAAAGTCTTAACAACCGTATCAATCTTAAGAATATTACATGTCATTAGGTATAATTAAGATGTGACCTTCATACTATTTCCAGACACATATATTTATCTTAAGATACATTTTGTTTGTTAAGACGTAGTGAGATATTAGGTTTTGATCCTATAAAGGTTTTTCTTTATTGCTGTTTAGCCTACAATTAGAGAAAGCATATTTTTTATGTTGGTTAGCGTAAAGGTAGAGACACTTAGATCGATAAATAAAATATGATACATTAGGATATTTATGTATTCTATTGTTTACCACATTGCGTTTTTCACTTATGTTAGTAAAGTAATTATATATGTGATTATATTAGATCTGTATTACATATGATACATGCTTTTGGTATTTTCAATATTGAAAGCTTTATGAGATAGAACATTAACTTTAATTATCTTTATATTAAAATTCATTCACTATAGTTTATTTCTTTTAGTCATTTTCTTAAGGCAATTAATATTTGTTCAAAGGGGAGAATGTTAGAATTTTCCTAACCATTAAGTAAGACAACCATTAATTGAACCAAATGAAATTAAGATTTGATATGGATTAAAGATAAATATGAAGTTTAATGAGAAAATATTAACTTGTTAACGTGGGCCGAGTATTTGTTTATTAAATTTTTGATGAGAGAGTCCAATAAACATGTCTTATAAGCAAAGTGCTAAATCTTATCCTCTTTCAATATATAAGACTTGAATATTTAGTTACTTAATCCATCACAACGTACAAACAACTAGAGAAGAGCAGAAAAATCAACACTCTCTCTCCTTAATGCTTTCTCTCTATCTCTCTCTATTCTTCTCTTTGATTCTCTCAAATTTACAAGGAAATTTGACACATAATCTAGATTAAAGCTTGCAAAAAGGAGAGGATTTTAACAAGTCCAAAAAACTGCATGGATAGCAACATAGTATGAATATCTGTTTATTATATAATTTTATAGTAGATTCTGAGTTGCTAATAAGATTTAGAGATAGATCTATCAAAGAACATATAAGTGTTTAATTTTATACGATTGCGCTCTAATCTTCAAGGTGGTAATTGTGTTACTAATTTTTAGATAGGAACTCTTGCAACACAACACATATTTTTATAATTAATATATATTCCATAATTAATTTTGGTATTATTTTTCAAAAAAATTAAGTTTCAATATCAATTATTGAATAAATGCCATAAATTATGGGCTCAAATATCAATTGATCTAAAACAAATGGCATCATTTGATGATGTTAGTATTGAATAGCTAACTTTATTTATACAACTAATGAACTAACTTAAATCCAATTGAAACAAAAGAAACTAAATAATCATCAATTAATTTCCTTCTCTTCTCTCTTGTAATTTAATCTTTCTTCTACTTTTTCTGTCCATTTTTTATGTTCATTAGACATTTAGATAGTATCAAAGTTTATTAATTGATTATGTTTGATTTGTGTAAAGCCAATCATTATATCTAATACATAAATAACAATCTATTGGTAAAATTCATTTTAAAAAAGTAAAATTTATATAAGTGAATATGATACCATAAAAATTAAAATTTACACGAGTTCACATGATTCCACATATATAATTTAACTTTATAAATTAGAAAAATTAATAAGTAAATAAGAATTTAAATATTTCTTATAAAAACGTGAATTTATGTAATTAAATTTGAGTGCTTTTATTTAAATTATAGATATCCAATCTTATTAATATATAGATTGCAAAAATAACAATTAAAGTGTAATTACTATTTAAATATAAATTTAAACATTATTTTACTTAATAAATAATTCATGTATATGCACTTGGTTAAAAAATAACTTCATAATAAAAGTAAGTTATAATCACTTATAGAATTTTATTACACTCTCACACATATCCAGAGGCTCATTAGAATACCTTAATATTACATTACATAACACTAAGGAGTTTCTAGGCACCTTTTATTGATTCTTAATGTTGACTTTGACAAATAGTTAGTTGTTTGTTTATCTTGCATAGCATAAATATAGCATACGCTATATGAATGAGAGATTATGATTTGGTATTAAAAAAAAAACACACAGCACGAGCTCTCTTTATGAAAGCTTATGATTTTTGATAAAATGACTCTCTCTTTTTGCTTGGTTTATTTCTAACATTCTTCCTTAAACCAAACTTGTAATATTTCATTAATTCAAGTCTCTTCTTTTGCCTAAAGAACACATCAACTTTGAGTGCTTTTATGAAAATGTCAGCCATTTGATTTTAGACGAACAATATTCAAACCCAATCTCTTTTATCTTTCACAAAGTCTTAAATATAGAGATGTTTAATGTTAATATGCTAACCATGACCACAAAAGATTGAATTTTTTGTCAAGATAATTGTTAATTTATTGTCACAGAAAATTATTATAGGATCATCTTATTGATGTTATAACTCACTGAGTATTTTCTATAACCAAACATTTTGAGTTATGCAATTTGTAAATACAATGTATTCAGCTTCTACTACGAAAAGAGCTATAATTTTTGTTTTTTTTAATGAATAAGAAATGCTCATAAACCAAGATTAAAAACATAACCAGAAGTGTTTTTCTGATTCCTAATATCACTAGCCTAATCGCTATCTGTGTAACCAACTAGCTCCACTTTATTGCCATAAGAGTAGATATACCATCTTCAAGTGTACCTTTGATGTATCTAAAGATTCTTTTTTTAATCTGCAAATGAGATTGTTGTGGTTCATCCATGAATTTGCTCACAATTCTAACTACATAAACAATCTATGGCCTAGCCATTGTTAAGTACCTTGGGTTTCCAACAAGTCTCATGAAATTTTTTGTATCAACCAAATTAGCTTTATTGTCTTTTCCAAGCTTTAATTTTTCTTTAACAAGAGTTAATATTACTTTGCATATTTCCATCTTAAACTTCTTTAAAATATCTTAAATATATCTCTTTTGGAAAATAAATATGCCATCACCTATTTGTTTTACTTTAAATTTAAGAAAGTAAGACATCAATCCTATATCCATCATCTCAAATTGCATAATTATATCCTCCCTAAATTTTGTTGATAGTTTATGATTGTTGCTTATGAAGATTAAATCATCTATATTAAACAAACAATATTGTTGTCTTCAACCTTATTATTTTTTAATATGCAAGGCATGTTCATATGGGCATCGATGGAAACCATTATCAAAGAAGTATATACCAACATGAGTGTACTATACTCATGTAGCTTGTTTTAATCCATACAAAGTCTTCTTTAATTTATAAACTTTATCTTCAGTTTCTTACTTTATATACCCAAGGAGTTACTTAACATAAACTTCTTCTTTAATAACACCATTTGAAAAACTTGACTTGACATCCATTTGATAAATCTTCCAATGGTTTTGGGCAACGAGACAAATAATCATCTAAATAGTATCTAATCTAACAATTGAAGCAAATACTTCAAAGTAATCAATACTAGGTTTATGCTTGTATCCTTTTGCAACTAACATTACCTTAAAACATTCCACATCTCCATTAGGCTTGTACTTTATTTTATATACCCACTTAACTTCAATCGCCTTATTTATCTTAGGAAAAGTATTTAACTCCCAAATATTGTTTTTTTCAATGGCATGAATCTCTTCATCTATTGCTTAAACTTATTAATCATCCTTTATTACTTCCTTAAATGTTACTAGATCGTTATCTGTAAGAAAGTGTAATATGTAACATTCTCTTCATTAATATCATCAGGATAAGGACTTTTCCAACCTCATAATCTCTTAAATGAGTTAGTATTTGATGCTTTCATTATGGATATTTACATTCCTCAGTAGGCTCCATAGAAAGTAGTCTGATTTCTAAGCTTTCTAAGTTCTTCGTTTACTTGTGGCTCATTATTCTAACTAACTATTATCGATATCTACAATGAACTATACTGCTTTTCTGAACAATTCCATATTCCATCATCTTAAAAAGTTACATATTTGCTTATAATTACCTTTTAAGTAATTAGATTGTATAACTTGTAACCTTTTGTTACCTGACTGTAACCCATAGAAAAACACTTTTCACCTTATCATCCAGCTTCTTTCTTAACTCATCAAGTATATGAGCATAAGTGATACATCCAGATACTTTTAAGTACTCAATCCTAGCTTTATATTGCTCCATACTTCTTTAAGAGTTTTATCTCGAATACTTTTAATCGGACACATGTTCAATATTTGAACAGCATAAGATACCGCCTCTGTCCAAAAGCTCTATGTCAATTTCTTATAATACAACTATCTCCTCACCATGTCTATGATGGTTTTGTTCTTCCTTTCTACTACTTCATTTTATTTAGGTGTATATCTTATAGTTAACTGATGCTTTATTCCATTATTTATTAAGAAGTCATCACAAATGATGCATTTAGTCTCATTATTTGTTCTTAGAATTTTCGTGATCACTTTGTTTCTGAATAAATGTTATACAATTCTTCATTACTCACATGCTTTAGATTTCTTCTTCAATAACTAAACCTATGTCTTCCTCTTGAAGTCATCAATGAAGGTAATAAAATATTAATTACCTCCAAAAGAAGGAACCTCTATATAACACAAATCTAGATTAACAATCTTTGGTGGTCTTATAGCCCTCTGCGAATGCCCTTTAAGAAAAACATCTTGATTTTTCTTTACAATTATGTGAGTTTCACATAATTGATAAGGAATTTAAATACTTGGTAAACTTTAAACCCATTGTTTATTTGTTTATTTGTTAAAAGCTTAATACTTTTGAAACTAAAGTGTCCAAGAGATTACAATCGTTGTATTACAACATAATTCAGTATCATATTTAATGTTTAGTGGAAAAAGTCTATTTCAGGACATGTTAATTTTAGTAATCATTTATTTCTTTTATCAACAATTGTACACTCTGGCTCGTTAAAGTGTAAATTATAAACTTTTTTTTGCCAATTATCCTATAGGAAGATGATTTTGACAGATATTTATAGCATATTATACATCAATAACATATTTTAGTGATTCATCCCTCAAGTGAATACTAATTTTTCGTTTTATAAGAACAATAATTGAAGAATTATCGTTAAAGTTTACCATTGTTTGAAAGTTTTCATTTAAATTATAGAATCATTCCTTTTTTCCCACTTAGATGATTACTACATCTTGTATCTAAACCATTGAGTATCATTACTTTTGACAGCTGCATGATTAGTCATTAATAAAGTTTCAACACCATCTTATTTTTCTACGATCTTGACATGGTTATCTCAGCCATTTAAAGTTGGCATGATAATTTTTGCTATAATGACTATATCTTTTACAATTATGGCATTAGATATGTGATATGTACTCAAACTGATAAAGACAAGACTTCTTACAATTGAAGCATTGAACACTAGACTTCACTTTTCCAACATTATCTTTTTTAGTTGTTTTGTCTGTTTTGAAATTCTTTTCGTGTTCTCATTTGGAATATTGACTATCTTTTTTGTCCCTTTGCTTTGAAACTTCCAACATAGTTTGAGTTTTATATACTTATTAATCTAATCCACTTGAACTTTCATTTATTCGTTTCTCCTGTAATTTCAATAAAGTTTGTATATCATTTAAGGCCATTTTATCAAGATCTCTAGAATCTTTAATAACTATTACCATATAATTAAACTTACTTGTAAGTGTACATATAATTTTTCCATAACTTCTTGCTCTGTTATTTCACTGCCATTACTTTTTATATCATTCACCAACTTATCTATTCTTAAAAAATAATCACATATGCTTTCATCTTTTCCTTGTTCCATCATCTCAATTTTCATTGTTAGTCATTATAATTTTGTTCTTTTAGCTGGTTCAACTCCTTTATAGGTATTGAGTAAAACATTATAGGCCTCTTTTATTGTTTTGGCATGAAATGTTTTTGCAAGAACTAGCAACTTTATAGATTGGCATATAAAAAACAAAAGCTTTTTCATTGAATGAATGATCTTGATCTATTTTCTGCTTTTCAGTTATTGGAAATTATTTTTCTTGCGTTGGTTTAACAAAATCGTTCTCTAAAATCTCTCTATAGTTACTACTTCTTAAAAATAACTCCATCAAATGTTTTTACATAAATCTATTGCAAACATGTACTTGAACTTGATGCCGTGTTAATATCCTACTTTGATACCAGATGTAGGCTTTAACTAAAAAATGACTTCACAATGAAAGTATGTTATAATTACTTATAAAATTTGGGATAAGCATATTTCCAGTCCTTCACCTTTAACTTTTTTTTTTTAGTTTAGTCTTAAACCTTTATAATTGTCTATTGAGTCCTTTAAGTTTGCAATTAGAGTTAAATTAGTCCTTTCGTTAGTCTAATTTAATGAAAAATCTGACATGGAAAAAAATAAAAAACACATGAAATCACATAAGTAGCCAAATAAAATGATGTCGTTTAGGTTTAATAATATACCAACCAAAATGATCGTTTTTAATAAAAGAGTATAATTTCAATTAAAGCAAAACTCCATTGTTTTAAATAAGAACAAACCTTAATGCCCTTTTGTCTTTCACTATCATTTTTCATCTATCATTCTCTTCTTCTTCTTTTATCCCACCATCTCACCATATAAGGAAAAAAATCCATTTTTGCATACTATTATCTAAAAATGGTGATAATTAATCCTAGAACACCAATGTTCATATTTTATTTGTTTTTCAAATCTATGTTATCACTTTTTGTTGCTCGCAATCTATGCATCCTTGATTTAAGTTGAGCACAGGTAATGTAATTTGAAAGTTAGAATAGTGTCGAAACTAAAATAGTGAAAATTACACACACAGATAGTAACGAAAAATTGCTCCTTCCCCTTATAAAGCAGAAAATGTATGAATATAAAATTTTAACCCAAAAGAACAAAAGATAGTAAAAATGAAGGATCCTAGACTCACTGGATACTCTCGTGTACTTCCTGACATAAAAAATTAATGTTGTAATCTGGTGCTCAAAAAGAAAAGAAGACCGTTGAAATGGTAGCTTAGGCTTCAACTCACAGTAAACACTCACCACCAAACTCAAACTTTTAGTGGGAGCAAACTCAACATGACCCATTACGAAAAAGAAGAAAAATAGCGATGGATAGAAGAAGAAGTGCTCGGCCAAACCAGCATAATCTAGAACGACAAAGGAGAAAAATAATAATGGCAAGAAGATTAAATGATCAACAAAGCAACACGAACTCAAAATGAAAAAGAAGAAAAATCACAGTGGTAAAAAGAAGAAGCAATTGATGAACCGTCAAAATGTAGAAACAAAGAGGGAAAACAAAAGAAACAAGGATTAGGGCTTTTTTTTCTTTAAAATTGTAGAGTTTTGCTTTAGTTGAAACTATATCATTTTATTAAAAATGATGTCGTTTTGGTTGGTATATTATTAAACTTAAGCAACGACGTTTTGTTAATTGCTTATGTGGTCCACGTATTTTTTCTTTTTGTTTATGTTAGCTTTCCATTACAATAGACTGACGAAAGGATTGATTTAACTCTAATAACAAATTTAGAGGACTCAAATAAAAAATTATGAAGGTTTAAGAATGAATTAGAAAAAAAAGTAAAATAAGAAGGACTGGAAATAGACATGTTCCTGCAAAATTTTATTACACTCACACACATATTAAGAAGCTTGTTGGAATACCTTCAACACTAAGGAGTTACTAAGCTCCTTTCATAGATTCTTAAGGCCACTTGTGACCAACTTTAACAGGTAATAAGTTATTTTTCTATCTTAGTAAAAAAAAAACACAACATAAATACAATAGGTGCTTTATCAGTGACATTTAGTCCAAAAAAAAGAAAGAAGAAGAAGGCACATGCTCCCTTTATAATAGCTCATGGTTTTTAACAAATGACTCTCTCTTTTAAATTTAGTTTATTTTTCTAACAGACAAAAGGTATAATTTACCTTTTAATATTTCATAAAAAGTTTAACTTACCTCTTAATGTTTTCAATGGTACCACTTTACTATGTAATGTTTGAAATGATACAGTTTACCCAAAACATTTGAAAAATTGTGTTACTCTTTTAACACTAATTTCATTATAATTCTTTCAATTACTTCTTTAAAAGTTAACTAAAGATTAATTAAACTAATTTTAATAAAATTAATAATTAACTAATCTCAATCAATTAGAATTAAAAGAGTAGTTTATTCTATTTTACAAATATTAAAGAGCAAATTGCACTATTTTATAAGCGTTAAGGGGTAAAATGATATCTTAAAAAATGTTAAGGAGCAAACTAAGGCCTTGTTTTTCAAAGTTTTTTTTTAATGTTTTGGTTTCTTGTTTTTCTAAATACGAAAACCCAAAAAATACTATAAAAATTGAAAAAAATAACAAATTAATACAACATAAAAATAAAAAATAGTACAAAAACTGAAAAATACAAAAAACCAATACAAAAACATAAAAATCACAACCAACAATAATATCAAACGAGTCATAAACTTTTCTTGAAATGTTCGGGGACAAGATATATCTTTTGCCTTTCTAATCATTTATTAAACAAAATATCCTATCTCAATATAACATCTTAAGATCTTGATTTATAATTTCTTTCGTTTAAAAATATAAATATATAAATTACTATTAAACATTTATTTTTAGTTGATGTCAAAATTTTATATAAATATTTATTTTTATGCTTATTATATGTAATTATTTTAGAGTAAATATTCTTTTGCCCCTGTGTTTTTATGTATTATCAAATATCCCTGTATTTTTAAAAGAGTAAATATCATTTTAAACAAGATTTATCAAATAACCTCGGTGTTTTTAAAAATATCTCAGACCCCTATATTTTAACAAAATTATCAAATACCCCCTAAAAGTGTTATATGTTAATGTGGCGGGTGTACTGATGTGACGAGTTGATCGTGATGACGCGGCAACGGGATTGCACATCTATGCTGACATGGCAGATGATGTGGCGGTTAACATGGCAGTTACTTTATAAGGAGTATTTGATAAAAATAAAAAAACACATGGGGTATTTGATAAAAATGAAAAATACATGGAGATTTTTGAAAAAAATAAAAAATTTGAAAAAAATGAAAACTATTAAGATAAAATTTTTATAATAAAGAATAATTAAAATAATCATTTCAATGAGATAATTAACTCTAATTAATTAATTTATTAATTAGTTATAACTTAAAAATTATTAATTTAAAACTCCCAATTAAATTAACTATAGAATGTATATTTATATTCATAATACTTGTATTAAAAATAATCTTGGGGTAAATTTTTCATATTATTTATTATATGACAATGTATGATATAGTAGTAAAAATTTTATGGTCATAAATATTGTTTTTTAAATTTTATTTTATGATTTTAGTTTTATTTTTAAAATAAATTTTATTTAATTGAAATTTTAAAAATTAAAAATTAAAAATTATTTAGTTGAAATGTATCATAAAAATAATATAGTAATAATAATTAAATAAGAAATAAATTTTAAATTTTAAATTAAAATACTCTTAAATATATATAATGCATATTTATTATTAATATTAAAAATAGAAATTTTATTTATCGTTTCTTATTTATATTTTATTAAAAGTATATTCTTTAAAAATAAAATAAATACTTTTCTATTTTTAATTTTATATACTTAAAAATAAAAATAAAATAAAAAGTTAATCAATATCATATAACTTTTTAATTACTAACTTTTATTTTAGAAACTCCTTAATTGCTAACTTTCTTGTAAATTATTTTTATTAATAATAAATCATAAATTTAATTGTCCTAAATAACATATTCACAAAATTAAAAAATAAAAAGAATAAATTATAAGACAGTTATACAAGAGGATTTTATTTGCAGACCATTAATAAATTTGTTCTACTAAAGTTAGTTAAATAAAAACACGAGCAACATAGAACTCGAAGTTTTATTTATTTGCCCAAAAAAACCTAACTTTAGTAGATTTATGTTGCTTGAGTCCTATGTTGCTCATGTCTAATTTTAGTATTAAAATAAAAATTTTATAATTAAGAATAATTAAAATAATCATTTCAATAAGATAATTAACTTCAATTAAAATTTTATAATATTTATTTTTATTTGTTGTTAAAAATAAAATTTAGTTAACTGTAATTTGTAATAAAAATAATAAAAATAAAATTTTATTTAATTACAATGTATTATAAAAATAATTTAGTAATAATAATTAAATAAAAAATTTTAAATTTTAAATTTTAAATCAAAATACTTTTAAATATATATTAATACCTATTTATTATTAAATATAAAAAATAAAATCTTATTTACTTTTTATTTTATTTTATTAAAAGTATATTCTTTTAATGGCGTCGACTTGTAGGCGTCTTGTTGTCTATATCAAACGCAGGAAAAATCAAGATTCAAGATTTAAAATGAAAAGATTTCAGGTTTCTGGTGCTTCTCGGCGTGTGCTTCATCTTTTATGGGCTGACAAGGCTTACTTTTAGAGACAAGTTATCCTTCTTTCACCGGTTTACATCATCCAATACTCGTGAGCTCACAGGTGATTGTGCTCAACTGGATACCATTTTAGTTCAATAGCTCAAGTTAAATCGGATATGACAGAAAGTTTAAACAGTTTCAGAACGATAGGAATTCATTAGTTTATCAGTTCATTACCTTTGAGTTCATTCTCAGATTTCTATGCAACTTCCATTTTGTTCAAGCTGGTATATGAGGAAACAGAAGAAGTATTGATCATTTTCAGGATTTCAGAGTTACTACATTTGGTGGGTTCTTTATCAAATTTAGTTGGAGACCAACTTTAAAATAGTTGCTCTTGTCAAACTTGTGATCATTGGAAACTATATAGAAAGTCATTTCCTTTTTACACAAGCAACTACTTATAACTTTTTACATAGATTAACACTACATCAAACCAGAAAATCACCGAACCTGCACAATGCTCTTCGAGCCAAGCATACAAGTATGGTGACTCCACAGAGAGAGAGAGAGAGAGAAAGAGAGAGAGAGAGGTCACTCTGTGTGTTTATACCAGAAGAGGTTTACATCATGGAAATAGTTAATTGCAAGAGCTTCATGCTTTTCATGCCCTTCACACTTAATTCATTCTTGAATTGCATCTCTACATCTCTCAAAGAGCATTTGCTATAGAAAGTTTGAAGTCCATTTCTTGTACCTCTCTTATCATCACCTTCCTTTTCTTTTTTTGTTCTTGATCTTCTTCTGGGGTTGTATAATTCCAGATTATCTGCGGTTCTTAAGATTTTCCTCTTCCTTAACAGATAAGATGGTAAGAACTCCGTGCTGTGACAAGCTCAACGTGAGAAGGGGTCCTTGGACCGTGGAGGAAGATGCAAAGATACTCGCTTATGTTTCCAAGCATGGGACAGGAAACTGGACTGCTGTACCAAAGAAAGCAGGTAACTTAGGGCCATGAAATGGTGATTTTAATTGGATTTCATGGTTTTCTGCAGCTATTATACTAACCATTTTGGATCTCCTGTGACTTGTATTATACTGTATGTGAGCATATTCTGCAGGACTCAGGAGATGTGGAAAAAGTTGCAGGCTTAGGTGGACTAATTACTTGAGGCCTGATCTCAAACATGACAGCTTCACACCCCAAGAAGAGGAACTGATAATTAAGCTTCATTCAGCCATTGGCAGCAGGTGATTTGCTTGTAACTTGTGATGGGTTACATTGAAAGCTTTTTTCAGCATTTGTAGATGCAGTTCTCACCATTTGTAAGTGTGTCAACAATTAATGACTCTCTCCTCTAATGTCTTATGTTGTCAAATTGTGTTTCTAGATGGTCTATTATAGCCCAGCAACTTCCAGGGAGAACAGACAATGATGTCAAGAACTATTGGAACACCAAGCTGAGAAAGAAGCTCACTGACATGGGAATAGACCCAGTTACTCACAAGCCATTCTCTCAAATTCTAGCAGACTATGGAAACATCAGTTGCTTCCCGAACCCTGGAAACGGCTTGCTCAATCGTGACCTGAAGAACGCAATTGTCTTGAATCCGAAACAAAATCCGTCCTCATCAGAAGTTCCAAACATCAATGGTTGTTGGATGACATCAATGAGACCACCAAAGATGGAACCAATCCAAGAGTGTTTCTTGAGCAACAATGAGCCTGACAAGAATCATGCATTCGATCTTCTTGATCAGCTCCAAGCCATAAAACTGGTGACTGAAGCCTCAGGTTGCTCCAAGTTGGAGACTTTTTCGCAACCTTTCCTTCAGGAAGGCTCGTCATCATCGACATCATCATCTTGTTCCTCCACTTGCTCTACTGCTGCTCAAGAAAAAGCCCCGCTTAATTTTAGCTGGCACGAATTCCTTCTTGAAGATGCATTTTTCCAAGCTGATCAAGACATCACCGAGGAGTTCTCGTCCAGGAATACATTAAACCTGGAACAAAATGCTAGCCTGCAAGCTTTTCATCAGAATCTGAGCCAATTCACCTGCGGGAATACTCAGAGAAACAACAGTCCTGAAGCTGAAGGAACCAACCCATCAGCCACAAACAATAGTTTTCAAGTTCCATCCACCATGGCTTCTCATAGTTCATTTGTTGAATCCATTTTGGATAGGGAAACAGAGATATTCCTGGATTTCCCTAACCTACTTGAAGAGCCATTTTACCTATAAGTTCGACAAGTTCACAACTTTCATATTTGTTGTAATAAGGCTCTATGCTTGGGCCCTGTAGCACCAATAACTTTCTCCTCCTCTATGTCACTCCAAGCTAGGGATTTTGTTTTGCTTGCTTCCAGTTTCAGTTCAGTAGTTTCTGATCATATGCAGCATTTTTAATATGTCAAAGATTAGCTGGAAAGAAAAGAAGGGAATAAAATTGATTGTTTAATGTTTTAGGAGGTCATCTAACTATAATGTAATAAGATGTGAATATTTTATATTTGAACGGAGATTATATAATTTATATAGTTAATGTGAATTATATTATTAAAATTTAATGATTATTTATATTTAATTTTAAATTATTAATTGATTAAATAATTTATTCAAAGACTTTTGTATTATTATTGTACTTTTTTTTAGAAAACGATTACAATTTATATGAAAAAGATATGAGTTTATAAAAAAAGTTATTTAATTAAATTTATTGTTTAATTTTAAAATTTTAACTTATTAAATAAGTTATTTAAATTATTTTTAACTATTTTAAGTGAAAAAGAAGTAGATTATATTGTTGAAAATTTTAATGATTAATTGACTGAATTAGTTATTTGATTTTAAATTATAAATTAATTACATAATTTATTCAAATTCATAATTTATAAAATATCATATATAATTAAATTTTATTTAATATACATTTAAAAATTAAAAGTGGAAGTTTCTTATTATAAAAGTATATTTAAATTGAAAATAGTTTTCCATTTGATAAATTATGCATCATTCAACTATCAGGTAGCCATTGTCTTTTTCTTTGTCTGAGCAGCAAAAATGAAATTTAAAATCCCAAAGGCTTAACCGACACGTCGTTGCGGGACGATACTACAAAATCAACGTCACAGGAAAAGAAAAATACCGGTGTCGATCGACGACGGAACGGAGAACATGGTGGCCATTTCGTTGTATAGGGGTAACCTCCACAGAGTCCCCGACGTTCCTCGTGGGTGGCTGATGCCAAACCCTAAAATCACTCTCAAAGACTTCAAATGTCTGCTGGACCGCCGTATCAGAGCTCTCTGTCGCCTCCGACGCACCATTTCAACCCCTCTCCTAGATTCGATCCCAAACGACAGTGAACCTACATTAGTGGTCGCTGTGGCAGAACAAAGAGATTCTAAAATTGAAGCTCCTGTTGGTGCGTTCAGTAATCTCGAAATATTTGACGGCGGCGATTGCTCTGCGAAACCAGCAGACGCTGGCAATTCGTTACCTGATCCGAAGCCTGAGGATGATGTGAAAGGCGGCGAGGGTGTTATCACTGACGGAAATTTGGTGGTTTCTCGGCCTGAGGTACCCGACTTGTCGCCTAACCCTAAGGCGGAGGTAGCGAATTGTAACTTGCCCTTTTTTCCCTTTTCAATTATGTTTGTAGAGATGCTAGACATTGGACATCGTATTAATGAGGTTAAAATGTCTGTTGTTTTTGAAAATGTGTGAAATTGGGTTATGAACCCTCTCTGCTTCTAGTTATTTGCAGGTTAATTTGGTGTTGAAAGGCATTTTCGCTGTCTATTAAATTTCAAACTGGGATTGGAGTAAACTAGTCAATGTAATGTGTTAATTTCAGCATTGAATGTTGATTAATCGCCATACTTGAACTCTTAGCAACGACTGGGAAGAACACGTAGATATTAAGAAAGAGTGCGTAAGCTCTGAAAATAACAGGCGCAACATTGGAGGTTGAATTGGTTCATCTTTTCTTGGAAATTAGTTGCAATTTTGACCCTTAATTGCAATATCGTTGTTTGTCCCAATTTGGGTTGCCAAAATTTTGTTGTTGTTTTGTATGTGTAATCCATCCCGTAAGATTATTTCATTCCATTTGGATAATTCATGTTTTGTCAATTGGCAGCTTTATTATTCTTAGGTGACAACAAACTTACATTTTCAATTTTCAACATTTCAGACAGCGGACAAAGTTGATGAGTTGAGTGATAAAGAGAAAAGGAGAAAAGAAGTCGAGGAGAAGCTACATGTTTTAAACGAGAAAAAGCATAATCTAGTTCAAGTGCTGAAGCAGGTAAAACATCTTTGCTACCCACATTTAATGGATTATATGAGATCTTTTATTAAGAAAGTGAACCACATCTCTTGGTTGTTTTTGAAGTTGTAGTCTTTTTGTTATGGTTTTTTAAGACTTCTGGGAATTTGGAAGTTATTCTTGTTCCTTGATAGATCTTGAATGCAGAGGAGGAATTGAAGAGACGCCATAATATGCAAGGAATGGCGAACCGTCCATCTGTTCCATTTCAAGTAGATGTAGCTAATGATTCTGGTTCAATCATAAGGCAAGTAACTCCTAGGATGGGCTTGGAAGCAAATCTAGGTGGTGACATGGAAGGAGGAGAAACAGAAGATATTTCAAATCCTAACATCCATTATCGTCATATACATCGCATGAGCAGTACATCTCCATCTTCAGAATCACCTCATAGGAGACCTCCCTACTTCCAACACAATGTGGTAAGACTAATGCACTTTACAGTTCCAATCAATCCTTCTGATTTGCTTCTTATCCTTTATCTTTTCACATGCTGAGTCTTGTGGATTTATTTAAACATTAAAAAAAAAGGTGCTTGTGTTGGGTATTGGTAGGTTGAGCTTCTAGTTTGGATGAATATTCAAAAATATAATCTTGTTTAAGAATCTGATGTCTGAAAAAATATAGATTTACCTTCTCATTAGGCATGCTTTTGGTTGTTAATCCTATCTATCAAAGTCTCGAGAGCCCTTACAGATAGATATAATTCTGTACTCCACCAATTGCCAGGACAGAATTTGGACTTCATTGGTGCTTCCCTTGACAACTTGGTAGCTGGAGAACAAAGTTGTTGATTGTAGGATTAGAACACTGAGAGTAGCATATATGTTACTGACATACTTGTATGTAATAAAAGCTGTATCTTCTGATGTTTCTTTTTCATGAATTTAAGTTTGACATCCCAGTTCAGCAGTACTCTGATGTATCCTTCAAGTCAATTGTGTGTCTCACCTATTAAAAAAAATTCTCATTTCTCCATTATTCTGCTTGCAAAAAGTGCTCATCCTGGCATGTCGATACTGGATGCAAATGCATGATTTGATTAGGGTTACTTCTCGAGAGTCTCAGTAAGTTTCTATGGATATGAACAAATTTTTTTTGGATGCAAGACAAAAGTGTTTGGTTTCAGTTATTAGAATTACTTGCAGGTTCCACATCCTTCCCGTTCAAGTTTAGGAACAAATGGTAGTCCATCACGCTTTGCACCCACAGGACATCAGGGTCATCCTGGAAACTTGCCTCCATTGTCTGTATCAGGTACAAATTACATTGCATCTTCTCCTTCCCCAGCTGCATCTGGTGGCACTTCAGCTTTTAGAGATGCTCGACAACCAAGCCCATGGAATTAGGCTGTCCACTAACATGATATGGCTTCTACCTCGTCACGAAATTCGGATCTACTTTGGAATTACAATCTTCTGATTGCTCAGTGACGCATAAAAACTCTGGAAGGGCTCATTTTTGGGCTGCATACTGGTTGAAACTCAGGAGTTCTATAATTGCTCCCATTACAAGCTGGAGTACCTCTTGTTTTGCTAGCCCAGTGGTGTTAAGAAAAATAGCAGCTATGAATCAACCACTGCAGCTAGTTGTTTTAGGATCTATTGTAAATAGGATATTATTGATTACTACTATTATGTGCAAAGTTGGTCATGTCGAACGTAGTAACTTCTGAAATACCAGAGTTCTTCAGAGATGGACTCTAGATTGTAACTTCACTGATATGCACTTGATGCTTGTTGACTAATATATTTTTCCCATTGCTGTTACCTAAGCTTTGCTTCTAATTTTTAGCAAGAGGATGCATTCTAAAGAAAGTGAGCATGTGTTGTCCCTATAATTAGGTGAATGTTGTCGAAAACCTGGTAGCCAATTTTAGTCGCATACAAGAGACACCCTATACGCTGTTAGTAAAATCTTTTGATCTGTTCAGAAATGTGACTTTGTTTTTACGCATGACAAAGATAATCCGATGGCATGTGATTTAGGAAATTGTTCTACATTTATAATTTTAAAGCATGTTTAGTTGAGTTGTAGGTTTTAATTTTTTATTGTATTTTTTATTAGTTATTGTGTTTTTTAATTTTTTATTGTATTAATGTAATTTTTTATCAATTTTTATATTTTAAAAAATAAGAAACAAAAATCAAAAATCAAATGAAAACGTTAGATAACCTCAGATGGCAATGTTGAAAAATATTAGACACATCTTATTTCCATATGGATCACTCCGACAAAATTATGCCACCGAAAACTCTTCAGACTTCTGGCCGACTGAAAAGTTTATTCCTTTCTCATCTGAATGAATCCAATTTTCGGGTATCTCATTAGTACCTGATAATGGCAGTTTTCTGAAGAAACAAGAAGACTTTGTAAGGACGCAGGTCTCAAAATGCGAGTGCCTTTCTCATAATTTGGGTCCCAATGTATTAAAAATTTTCAATTTTTTTCCACTTTGTCCTTCCAACAACAGTGACTACTACATACTCCTCCACGTGTTCACTGCCAATAGAAATGAGGTCAACCGTCAAACAGGTTCTAATCTCCTCCCTTCACGGCAGCATCTGTTAGAAAAGGACAACATCAGATCTAAACCACACATGTCGCTATCCGATGAAACCCCCTCTAAACACATCCCACTTCCCATACAACCCCCTCTAAGCCCCCTCATTTCGCCCACTACCCCCACAACCAAGAAGCGAATAGCATGGCATATCGCACCACCTAAGCATCCCCGGAGCCAGATCTCATATTCCCATCATCCATGGATCCCACTCACAAAAGGCACAACTTAATCCACTCAACCACCAAGATCCCAGATTCCACTTTACCCTCTAAATCCTTGTCCAAACAATTATCCAGACCAAACCCATGTCATAAAACCAGTACAAGTTCCAATAAACCCACCAAGAACCAAACCCCATCATGTGTGGACACCTATTTGCAAGCCAAAGCCATGACTCTTTCAGCTGATTATGATAGTTCTAAGCATGTGATCGTCAACCCAAAGCACCAGCAGCGCAAACCAATTGATTCGAAGGTTGAGAAGCAGAGCAGAGTAACAACCGCAAAGGAAGGATCCAAGGAGAAGGTGAAGAAATCAGCATCTAGAGAATTGGTGGAGAAGAAGAAACTCCAGCAATTTCTAGTCAATGGAATGCAAAAGAAGGAAAGTTTTGGGTTGGGGAAGAGTAGTAAGGAAATGACGGATCTATTTGAAGGGCTTGACACTAAGAGGATGTCAGCTTCTTTAGGTGGCGGCAGAAGGATTTCTTTTGGTGGCTTACATATAGAGTTGGCTGATGTTCTTGCAAATTGTGGTGCCAAAGTGGTTTCAGTTGACATGCCTTCATCTATGCAGATTCATGCGGTGGATTATGCAAGGAGGACTCACGATAGTCTTGAGAAGTTCACCTCCAAGACCCTTGCACTCAGTCTCAAAAAGGTTCAATCTTTATCCAATATTCACATTGAGATTATTATTAATATAGTTTATTGAATAATTGATAATCTTGAAGGGTTGAATTCACATTTCCTTCTTCTCATCTTCTGCAGGAATTTGATGCAGTGTATGGTCCGGCATGGCACTGCATAGTGGGGACAAGTTTTGGGTCTTTTGTGACACATTCAGTTGGGGGATTTCTATATTTCTCAATGGATCAAAAGCTGCACATCCTCTTGTTTAAAACTACAGTACAAAGAGCTGATTGAATGGTTGAAGTGAACGATTTGGAAACGTAAGAAAGTTTGTCCTTTTGCATATTGTACATTAGCTTTTTGCACTTTTGCTTAGGGAAGGAGCAGATAGTATACGCAAGTTTCCTCCTTTTTCGGGGACTGGTCCAAAAGTTTACTTGGGATCGAGGAGAGAAATTGTCTAAGTTGAATGGAAAACCTGTTTTTTCCAACATTAATTACGGAAGATTTTTCTAACCTGTTTCTCACCATTCAACTCTCTTTTTATGTTGAATACTTGGAAAGAATACCGTCTCATAAAGATGCCCTTCATTTGATTGCTTTTTTTTTTTTCCAAACAATCTCGAATAAAAAAATAATTGTTGAAGTTATCTTTTATACATCATTAAATAATTTTAAAAATATGAAGACTATAGGTGAAAGAGCTTTTGCAATTTTCACATTAGGATTGCAAGTCGGTGGCCGTCCGTGACAAAACAAAAATAACCCTCATATAAAGGGAAAGGGATCCCTGTTAGAACATTGGTAATGTTAAGGTCTTGGGCAAGTTAGAAAATGGTACAAATTTTTAATTTATGAACCGATTCTGAATTAGAATTAGGCAATTTAAAATATTATCGAAATTAGAGATAGATACTTACACTTATTAGTATAAGATCAATACTCGATGCCTAATTTATTTAGATTACGGGAGGTATTAAAACTCTTATATCAATAACGTGTGCAAATTTTAAATTATTTATAAATTAGTACAAAGCTTTAACTTATGAACCAATTTTAAGTTAGAGTTTGACAATTTAAGAATCCCTTTTGCAAAGAGATGGCTAATGTTTAATAGGTCAAAAAGTTGCATTCAACCTAATTGTAAAAAGTTTACTTCTCTTCTACAAATTGTAAAAAGTCGTCTTTTTTTTTTTCCAAAAAAACTTCATGTTGGCCCATCAAAAGGGCTATCATCAAACACTTTTATGAGTTTCAGGTCGCCCTTTTGATTACTTACCCATTGGTCCCCTGTGTTGCAGTCCATCAATGAGTGGTGGCGGTATCCGGCTCTGTTTATGTGACTGCTTGTAATAGTTGGAGAGGAGTTAGATTAAAAGATATAATATATACATATACGAAATAGATTAAAAGATATTATATATAAATATGCGGAAAAAAAAGATAGGTGGTGTGTAATTTGGTAGATTTCATATTACAAATAGTTAAAAATAATATGGAAATTATATTAATTTAGTTTCTAAATAAAATTTTCTTTATCTAGTTATTATGGCTACCGCAGTGCATGTAATAGGTTTTTAAACATATATATATAATTATACTTGATCTCTATAGTTTTATTATTTTTATTTGTTCCTTATATTTTAAATAATTTTACATATTTTCTTCATATTCTCAATACTTTCTTCACTACCCCCTTGATTACATTTTCATATTAAATTTTAAGAATTTTAATAATAAATAGTAAATTAGTGTCAAATTATAAGTGTCTAATTAACACTGTATGTAATATGTGGATCCTAGCTTTTATGCATATTATTTGGCTTGTAAAGATGATATATTAAGTTATTTGATTGACACTTATTACATGATGAATTCACTTAGTAGATCAATTTGTTATGGTTTTATTAAAAGCACGAACATATTGAAATCTGATAAAATTCTTCTTACCTTCTTTTTTTTTGTCTAGTGATTTCATGAATTTATTCCCTCAAGTCAATTTCAAACATTTTTATTTGAAAATTGATTTTTTATTTTAAAGTTTTGGAACCAACCTAAGTTGTATTTATAAATAAATGCACTTCGTAGTTTGGGCCATAGGATCATCATTTTTGTACTACAAGACCAGCAAGAAAAAGATTATATGCCGAGCAAGTATAGATTGGTACAGGTTCTTACTATCTTACTCTTAATTTAAGTTCGCCTTCATAATTTTTGTATTTTCATGTCTACTTAGAAGTCTTTGTTTCACCAGATGTATTTTAATTAAATAAACATTTAAAAGGCTAAATAATAACAGAAGAAAATTTTAAAAATAAAAAAAAATCCATGTAACTACAGTTGTTTTTGGAGATGTATTATATTTTTTAGTAAATGAGCTAAAGAACTAAGGGCCTGTTTGTTTTTATTTATATTATTTATATTTATTTTTAAAAAAAGAGAAATAAAAAAAATGTGTTTGCATGCATTCTATTTTGTTTTTCTATTTTTAAAATCAGAAAAATAAAAATAAAAATAAAAAATAAGAAAATGATATTTTTTGCGTTTTAAAAAAATTTTATAAACAAATTTTTTTTACATTGAATAATAAATATAATCTATTGACTAATAATATATTTTTAAAGTGTATAAGAATATTTTGATCAAATAATTTAAATTTATTTCATATTTAATTAGTATTATTATTAAATTATATATTTTTATAAATTTCAA
>JAOXYD010000007.1:11147344-11157723 GCA_028565735.1 Pinacopodium congolense
CTGAGGCATTGATAATGATTGTTTAAATGCAGCCTTATTGAGCTACGAATAATTATGGTGATCCATTAAATTAGAGGGGGTCGGTTCTCTGTGAATTTCGTGTTGTGAATTGTAAATGAGGAAAACGCGATTTTTGTATAACTGAGTCCTGATTCTGAATGTTTGTGGAACTTTAGACAAGATTTCAGATTGGAAGTTTGAGAACTTCAATTTTGAAGATCTGTTATTGGGAATTGTTTTTATGTCTGAAATTTTAGAGAGGGCGAACGGGTAGTACCTAACTTTGATGTTCCTTTTCTCTGTATCGCATTGTGCGAACCCACAAATTTACTTATGTTGCATGGACAAATGCATCTGCTTTAATCGAAATTTTTGTGCATAAGGCGTTTGAAATACACGACTTTGCCAACCTATGGTACTACGGAGGGGGATTAGGTACTAATAGAATTTGGTGTTTCTATAGATGCAGGAAGACAAGTTAATTTCAAAAGTTGAACCTTTATAATTAGTTATTTTGACATGGTAGGAATTGGAGTTGAGTCTCAAATTGTTGCATATAACTTGAAAGCAAGTGTTTCTATAGATATTGTTTTGGAGCCACCAGCATTAACATGGTAAACCTTGCTTTTGGACAACTGGGCATGTTTATTTGCTTTCTTTGATACATAACCTGTCAGTGGTGCTTTAAATAGAGATAGAATTGGCTGAAAATAGGTGAGGAGGACTTTAACTTTTTCAGCTTTGTAAAGTTGCCATGGCCATTGTAAGTCTTTACGTCTTTCTTTGACTATTCAATTTGGAGGATAATATTCATTGACCCAAATGTGCCTTATTGGATCCTGCTTTAAAAAAAAAAGCCTTATTTGCACCTGTGCTCAATTCTATTTTATTCCTAGGCATCAGTTTAATGTTGTATATAATTTAATGCTTATGGAGCATTTTTGCAGATCGAGGATATTACTCCGTGGAAACAGTCACTCTTTTGGTGGCACTCAAAGTTCGTTATAGAGATAGGATTACAATTCTAAGAGGAAATCATGAGAGTCGTCAGATAACTCAAGTGTAAGAATTCTCTTTCATCTCAATCATATGCAGAACTGTGGAGGACAGTGCAAGCTGAGTTTTCTTCTTGTTGTATAGATAATGAATAGGTGCAATGGTTTGAACTCAGGATCCTTTAAAAGAATTTATTAGATAGGAAAAATGAGAAATAAGATGCAGCCTTATGTTCTTGTACTTTGTTTTTGAGGCATATGGTCATATTTCATTACTGTTGCTAATTTTCACAGCTTAATTTCTTTTCAGGTATGGATTTTATGATGAATGCTTGAGGAAATACGGAAATGCAAACGTCTGGAAGTATTTCACTGACCTCTTTGATTATTTACCTCTCACGGCTTTGATCGAGAGTCAGGTTTTAATTCTTTAGCACTGCCTTAGCAGGATTACCTGCATGATATTACTTTCAGTAATCTCCAAAGTCTCATCTAGTCTCCTTTGATTATTATATTACAGATCTTCTGCTTGCACGGTGGACTTTCTCCATCTTTAGATACATTAGATAATATCCGTGCCCTGGATCGTATACAGGAGGTATGCCTTCGTTTATAATATTGTGCAGTTCATTTGTAAATAAGTTGCTTGAGCCTATGTTTTACTATGTCCAAATAATTATTTTGTAAATGATTATCAATATGTTTTCTGAAGAACATTTTATATCATAAATGCCAGTATATTTGGGCAAGGATTTTAATATAGTCCCCTTTTTTATATACTGGAGGTACTAATTTACTAATTACTGTGTCTCAAATAAAATTGGCATGTATTGTTAGAAATTGATGTCTATGCATCTTGTTTTATGCTTTTTTCCATGAATGAATTTTTAGTTCATAATTTTTAACTTTGCAAGCTATGCTCTCTGAAAATTAT
Organism: Pinacopodium congolense; assembly: GCA_028565735.1. NCBI lineage: Eukaryota > Viridiplantae > Streptophyta > Magnoliopsida > Malpighiales > Erythroxylaceae > Pinacopodium > Pinacopodium congolense. The sequence goes on from JAOXYD010000007.1 coordinate 11,149,274, forward strand.
AGATTCTAATGTTGATATTTCAGGTTAAATATCTCATCTTGAGGAATTTGTTGCTCTTGCTTTGAATGAGTAGGTTGACTAGTTGATGTAGCTAAATTTGTATGTTATATCCAACAGATTCTTGTTATTTCACTGTGCTATAGATGACTTGCTGGGTGTTCTAAGAAACAAACAGGCAATGACATATTCGTGTCTTTGTAAGTCACAGCTACTTGTTCTTCTGTGGTTATTAGGTTCCTCATGAAGGTCCAATGTGTGATCTTCTGTGGTCTGATCCAGATGACCGATGTGGGTGGGGAATTTCTCCTCGTGGAGCTGGATACACCTTTGGACAGGACATATCCTCACAGTTCAACCACACCAACGGGCTGACTCTTGTTTCTAGAGCTCACCAGCTTGTTATGGAAGGATACAATTGGTCCCAGGTTTGTGGGTTCAAGTGAAGAGAAGTTTTTGTTTTGGATGGAAGGTTGCAGTGCTATTTCTAATATACTACTAATCTCTACAGGAAAAAAATGTTGTCACAGTTTTCAGTGCTCCAAATTACTGTTATCGTTGTGGGAATATGGCTGCAATACTTGAGGTTGGGGAAAATATGGAACACAACTTCATTCAGTTTGACCCAGCACCTCGTCAGATTGAGCCAGATACCACACGCAGAACTCCTGACTATTTTTTGTAATTTGTGTAGCTTCCTTCCAGCTGAAAATTTTTCTGTTTGCTGTTAGTGGTTTTGTAGGTGCAATTATGCAACAGAAGAATTTTGGTGCTCGCCTGAAACGGGGACAACGAGAAACATTTGTTGTTATCATTCTTTTCCTTTGATTGAAAATTCATCCAGCTGTTTCTGCATTGATGTGAAAGGTTTACTATGTCGGTGGACTTTTTGTGTGTATCTTTGAAAGATAAAGAAGCAGCAATCACAACAAATTCTTGACCACAGTGGTTTTAAGTTTGTGAGTGTAAGGCCTGTATTTTTTGAATGAATATTTAACTTTCTCCCTTTCATTTTTCAAATTGATCTAGGCTGCTGTTATGGAATCCCTTTCTCATTTCTGTTTCTGCAAGAGCTTTGTTCTGTACTGCTGTATTTGAACTCGTGTGAAAATAACACCCTTATCATTGAATGTAAGAATTACATTTAAGACTGCCTATGTTAATATAAAGAGATAAATAGACTTTCATAGTTTGCGTGTAGTTGTTTCTTAATTTGAAAAGAATAGGGAACAGAAGAACATACTGACTGTGTCATAAGTTGAACAGGAATCACATTACTGGTATTTTGAACTTCTTGCATTGGTACATTCTATAATTGGTACAAATATTCTTCACATATTTAGAGCTTCTTGCATTACCACTTACTGTAATTGGCATAAATTCTCTGCATGCGGGGCGTCTTACACCAACTTTGGTTGTCCATAGTCCTGCAACCATCCCAGAAGCTCCACTAATTGTTGTTGTAACAGAGATGCTATTATAGCTTCATCTTTCAAGTTCAAGAACTTATGTTCCCATTAATTTCTATTTCTTCTGCTGTTGGTGGTGAAAAATTGAAAACCTCAAGATGATACATTTTGTACGAGGAAAACAATGTGTGTCAATAGTTCAACAACTCTTCTATCGTAAAAGACATGCAGCGTGCAAGTTTATAGGTTCTTTCTGTACAATGTTACGACTTATTTGTCAACAAAGAAGTTCCCAAAAGAAAAGTCTGGAATCGAAATGAAACAACCTTGATGGAAGAATGTGTTGGTTATCTACTTCTGATATGCTGGTTTTCGTATGACTTGATGAAACTTGAAATTCTATTATCGAGATTGCAAGGAGAATTGCGTTATAAAATTCTGGCCATAAACACAACCATCTTTCAAGCTATCCATTTCTTAGAAAGGGTATATAAGCCCACTCGGAAAAACTTCCTTTATCAGACACGAATACTTTTCCTTACACATGTTTAAGTTTGCCCTGCAAATCTTAGGTTATTAGAAGCTGTAGCACATTTTCTCCGGTTCTCTCTTAATTGATATTAGACTTCCACTAAATTCCATTAGCTTCAGTTGCTAACAAGATGGCTTAACTTTTCCTGCTGCTACTCAACCATCAATCTTGACCCTTAAGTTGATCTGGCATTGACGCATATGAATAAAATTTGTAGCACTCATCCAACTCCGAGGTACTGCAAACGATGGAAAGATGGAAGTGGTGAAAATGTAGAAGCACGAGTGGAAGAATTGCTGCAACTACTAAAACTTGTCATGTGGGGTAGGAACATCTAAGCAGAAGGTCAATGGATGGAGAATAACAAATATGTCCAGTTTATTACAAAGGAAACTGTTGCTTCATTTAAAGACATTCCCGGATGGTAGTTCATCAGGTGTAGCAAGTTTCAGGTCCTTCCAAAGGAGTCACAAGATTGTCAAGGTATCAATAACCTGACAGAAACTAAACCAATATCCAACGATATTCAGATTACAGTAAGCATTTGCATTACTGGGTATGCACTAATCCTATAAAGACATCTAGAGCCTAATTGCACCCAAACACTTCTTAATGTCCTCTTCCACAACCAGGGTTTTATGCCTGCACCTACAAGTGATTTGTAATGACATGTTTAATTAAGGGGAATAGAATAATTATTCCACCTCTATTTCGGGTTTTAAGTGAATTACCTTGTTTGGTTAACAAAGTTATACGGAATAAGGATTTCATCGTATTAAACATTCTCCTAATATGCGGAATCCCTAATCCGCTCCTCCTCCCGTCTTTAATTGTTCTTGAAATTGGTCTTCGACACGAATCTGTCCTTGACCTCAACCGCACACGTCGTCGTCATCGCCCAGCCTTCAAGTGATTCCTTCTTCTCCAGTTGGCGATCATCACGATATTTATAGTAAGTTACTTCTTTCTGTTTGTCTCTCTCTTCTAGTGTCACGATATTTGTACTGTTGAGTTTAAATCTCATCGTCGGTTTTCTGCTTCTGCTTCTTTTTTTCTCTTGGACAGAAACTTTACTCTCTCTTCCAGTCAACCCAATCGTCCTTTCTTCCGGGTAAGTTCTTCCTCTTCGTAATTTATTTTTTGATTTTTTATGTTGATGGGTTTCAAATGGGTGAGGGGTTTTGTTCAATTTATTTGCTAATTTCTTAATTATGGATATGCTTGGTGTATTGTGGAGATAGGATTGTGTTAGAGAGTTATATGGAGGGTTTGGGATTAGGGTTACAGGATTGTGCAGGGAATCGATCCTTTTGTTCTTCTTACAATCCATCTAGGCTTGAGTTCTATTGTTCTTACAATTCATTTTAGGGATACATAATTGGCAAAGATATAGCAGTACATGGCCTCAAGCATATATATATATAGCAGTACATAGCAGAAAATTTTTTGGTATGACAATTTTGTTTATGTTATACTATAAAAAGAAAAGAGATAACAGTCAGAAAAGTGGTTAACCTTTTTATATTTTTTCATTTAAGTGATTAAACTTTCAAAATTTTCAATTGAGTAACCAATCTTTTAAAAAAATTCATTTAAGGTAAAACGTTAATTTTTTCAGAAATTTAATCAATTAATTGAAAATTTTTTAAAAGGTTACTTACTCAATTGAAAATTTTTTAAAAGGTTACTCACTTAGGGGTTGTTTGGTATTGCTGTGGATTGTGATTTTTAGTTGTATTAGTGTGCTGTCTTTTTCGATTTTTATGATAAAAACCAAAACTGAAAACCTAATCTATACCAAACAAGCCCTTAATTAAAAAATTTTAAAAGGTTATGGGGTGTACACATAGATGCAAACTTGACATTTTTACCATGTAGATGTTGACGTGATAAAGTCTGTTTGTCACGTCAGTATGAACTTAATGAAATTGACGTTTTTACCTTAACTGAAAAAATTTTTAAAAGTTGATCACTCAATTGAAAATTTTAAAAAATTAATCACTTATCTAAAAATATGAAAAGATTAACCACTTTTTTAACTATTATCCAAAAAAAAAACATGTAAGTTACATAACTACTTATCAATACAATACAAATCTTTTTTTTTAAATTACATTGCTAATCATCGCAATACTTGAAAATATGCATGTTGATAGTAAAATTGTCATCAATTATATAAACACAAGCAGAACTTCAAGACACACAATTAAAGATCTAGCATGTGTTAAAAAAAAGGGGGTTATGGCACTAATAACAAATATAATCACGGCAGTAGTTCCTTTACTTAGCTACTAGGTCATTATGCTTATTATGCTTTTGTCTATCTTTCTATCTTACGATACTTTGTAATTATGAATATATGAACAAAACATTAATTTTCAAGAAAAAAATCAATATTATTCTGTATTCCTTAGTAATGAAGACTTCTTGTTGTGTAAGCCTTTTTCCAAAACTCTACTCTTTTGCTGTATTTTGTATGCATGTGCTTTGAATTGTTTTTGTTGCAATATATCCATAAAGTTTGGGATGGTTGGGATTAAAAGAACTTGCCTTTAGCTTTCTGTTTTAAGGTGTATTCTAAAGGGTTGACTGTTGTTTTCTTTCTCTTTAAAGTATACCTTTTCCTATAAAAACTCTAGCAGAAAGTCTGTTCAGTTTTGGTTTTGAAGTCTGTCTTAGTTTTAAAATGGAGGAAGTAAGTTGAATTCTTCCATGTAATTTGATTACTTTTGCACTTAAGGACAGTTTGTTGTGCTTGAATATCATTCTCCTTATGAAGAGTAGAAAGTCTGAGTTTGATCAACTTTTTTAAATGACATGAGGGATTTTCTTCAACCACAGTGGATTCTTTTTTAATCAAACGCTTTATACTATTCAATTTAAGTGTTTTGATCACTTCAATTTAGCCATTTCAATCTGATTCTTGAATTGCTAATTCGATTTCAGTGAATATATTGATGCAGTGAATATATTGCATAAAATTTGTTTCCATTTATTAATTTTTACTTAGACATCAAATAATCTTTGCATCTTGGTACCTATTTAAGGACCAAGTAATGAATGCTTTCCAAGTTGATGATGAGTTGTTTATCTGAATTATTTAGATTCTGTTTTTTAATATTTCATGCTGCGTAAAGTAATTGAATTGTTTTGGTGATTGGATATAAATTTGAAATGTTTTATATGATGAATGTAATTGAATGAGCATTAGGAAATGCATTGAGTATAGGTGTTACATAAGTTGTGCTTTGGGTCTCTTCTTACATTAATTTTGATTAAACAATTTGTCTATCTTTCTATCTTCATTAAGTTGGTGTTTGGTTGAATTATGGTTTTTATGTTTTGTTTGCACTTGCTTATGTTTTGCAGTCATGGCTCGTTTCAGTTTGAGTTTACGTAGAAATGTCATGCCGAAAGAACAAAAAGGATTGTGGCTATCTTGACTGTATGGTTGCAACTGTGTACTGTTATTAGTTTGATATTCAGTTTGTTAGCATTTGAGGCTTTTTTATATAGTTATAGGCCAAGATTTAGAAGTTATTTTTTAAATTTTTATGTAAATCAAGATTATGTGAGGTGAGTTGTGCATGATAATGATGAGTCATGTATTTCAATGGTTATGATGAATAGGCAAGCTTTTTTTAAACTATGTGAAATGCTATAAAGTATAGTAGGGTTAAAGTTAACAAAAAACATACTTATTGATGAATAAGTAGCAATATTCTTACATATTATTGCTTATCATGTAAAAAATTGAGTTATTAGGAAAAATTTTAGAAGGTCAAGTGAGAAAATTAGTTGGTATTTTCATAATGTTTTAAATATAGTGATGCATTTGCAAGATCTTTTGTTTAGGAAACCTGAGCCCATATCAACAAACTGTTTGGACCATCAGTAGATGTGGTTTAAGAAAGATAATCACCATATTACTTTTATAAGAAAATATAGTGAATGTGATTAAGGTTCCTCATTAATTTTTGTTTCATTTGAATTGTATAATTGCTTAAGTGCTCTAAATGGGACACGTATCAGGGTTAATGTGCCAATTAAAGATAAACCTAGATTTTGAACTTGTAAGGGCGACATTGCAACAAATATGTTAGGTGTGTGCACACTTGACATGCAATTTGTTTATATTCTTCTTAGTTGGAAAGGGTCAATAGCTGATGGTCGAGTTCTTCGCGATGCAATTACTAGGAGACATGGATCAAAAGTGCCTAATGATAAGCTTTCTTATATGATACAAGAAGGTTGTTTGTAGTGTTTTTTTATATAGGTTGCTATTACCTATGTAGAGTTTTTTAATAATAGTAACTTATGTAGTGTTTTTTTACATAGGTTGCTATTACCTAGTCAACACAGGTTATCCAAATTGTGAGGGCTTCCTTGCACCTTTTAGGAGTCAAAGGTACCATTTGAATTAATGGCGTCAAGGTTACTAACTAAGAACTCCAAAGGAATTTTTTAATATGAAACATGTGATTGCATGCAACGTAATTGAGAGGTGTTTTGAGTTACTAAAAATTAAGTTAGCTATTCTTAGGAGTCCATCATTTTATCTAATAAAGACACACAATCGAATTATTATAGCTTGTTGTTTGCTTTATAATTTTATTAGGCAAGAGATGGGTTTTGATCTCATAGAGAGTGATTTAAGGGATTATTTTCATACTAATCTAGTTATTGAGGAGGAATGCATAACTGCTATTGACCTAACTAAAATACTTGGACAAATTAGAGAAATGAATTGGTATGTGAAATATTCAATGAATGGCAAACATCTATGCAAAATGAGAATTGACAATTTTTTATGTGTTCATTAACAATGTTTGCATGTTATGAGGTTTTATATTATTGTTTATGTAAGCTGTTATTGAACACTATATGAATGTTTTTGTAAGCTATTAATGATTAATGTTAATTGGTATTAAGAATTGTATGAATGTTTTTATTTTTCTTTTATTATGATGCTTATTTTTAATTTGTCAACATTGCTTTAATTTGATAGATAAGTATGTTGATGAATTTCCTGTCAACTATTGATTTTCAAAGTTTAAGAGGAACAAAAAGAAAGTGGAACTATAATGAGGATGTTGCGCTAGTTTCCTGCATGGTTGATTTGCATAACATGGGAACGTACAATGCTGATACTGGATTTAAAGCTGGGAATATAAATGAATTAGAAAGAATGGTAGCAACAAAGCTTCCTAATTCAAACTTAAAAGTGAGACCTCACATAGAGTCTAGGATTAAGATTTCAAAGAAATATTGGAGCATTGTTTATGATATGATAAGGAAAGATACTAGTGGATTTGGATGGGATACCGAAAGGAAGATGGTCACTGCTAAGAATCATGTATGTGATTCTTACTTGAGTGTAAGTATTGAACTTTAAACTTGTTTTAAGAATTCTCTGCAATTACTTTCTTGTCATGTATATAAATTATTGATGTTTTCTTTTCATCTTGTCAAAGTCATAAAGATGCAGCTCAATTTCGAAGGAGGAACTTTCCTTTCTATAATGAATTAACTGGGATCTATGGAGAAGATTGGGCAACTGGAAATGATACACAGACTGTTGCAGATATTCTTGAAGAAATGGAAAGGCAAGAAGGTGTAGGTAGGTTCAATGAAGGTGGAGAAGATCAATATGAGCAAGGTTTGCATGATATAGATGAGTTATTTACCCAACCTCAAGCAGCAATCTTGAAAGACAAGCTGAAAATTTTTCAGCTAGGAGGAAAAAAAGGGAAATGATACAGGAGAAGCAAGCTGCGCAGATTCACTTATTGTTGCTGCCAAAATGATAGGTGATACTATGAATCAGATTGGAGAAAAATTGTGTAATAGTATTGGGACTGAAATGTATATTCAACAAAGAGTTGAACAGTTGTACAATGCATTGGGTGAGATAGAGGGTCTTACAGATGATGAAAGGGATACTGCTTTAGGTAAAATTCCTGATCATCCTACACAAATGCTTGTATTTTTTAGTGTTCCGCTTCATCATAGGCTTGGGTGGGTGAGGAGGTTTCTTGCCACACATTGATAGTCTGTTTAGTTGAAGTTTAAATATTTTGTCAAGTTATTTTGTACATGACTGAAACTTATTTGTAGTTTAATGAAGTAACTTTTTTTTGTATTTTAAAGTTCTATGTTATATTTATTTTTAATGTCGTTACATTGTTATTTTATATTGAACTTGTGACTATATAATGAATACTAATATGAGTCAGACAATGAAAAATTAATTACTACAAAATATTTGTAATAATAAGAAAAAATATTTTTAAATAATAAGGATTATTAATTGATAATAATAATACTAATATACTAGTATTTTATTATTATTATCAATTAATAATAATAAATTTATTATTAACAATAATATTATTAATATTATTATTAGGAAGAAGATTCAGAATAAAAAAATTAATTTAATATAATTCATAATAATAAGTAGAAAATTAATAATGATAATAATACTAATAATATTATTAAAATTAATAATA
>JAOXYD010000007.1:11165896-11182055 GCA_028565735.1 Pinacopodium congolense
ATAGGATTTTACATGGTTTTTTATGTTGTGACTGAGATCATATATTGGCCACATGTAACTGACCCTGCTTTTATGTAATTTATTTAATTGATTCTTCGTGAATTAGAGGGGAGTTGTTATGATTTCTCCAGAATGTAATTTCTTGCAGTCTTATGCTGTTTATGGAATTTGACTGCAGACCTTATTGAAAAAGTTCCATAGGGGGCCCCCTAAAGTAAGAACTCAGGTATTGTTTAAAAATTTCTGCCGTCATTTCAATAGTTGATTGGTGACTCTCACCATATATTTTTTAGATCACACATTTTTTGCCTAGATTAGAGAGATTTGATTTTTGATCTGTAGATTAGCATAGCTGTGGCTGCCTTGGCTGTTCAAGTTCCACCAGAAGATTGGGGAGATGGAGGCATTGTCAATTGGCTTCGGGATGAGATGAATTCTCATCCAGAGTATGTACCAGGATTCTTGGAGCTTCTTACTGTTTTACCTGAGGTATATGAATTTTCTGTTTGCTACATGCCACATATTTTGTTCGTACTGGGAACAAGTTATGGAAAATGGGAAACTTTAATGTTCAGGAAAAAGTAAAAATATGTTTATATCCTTTTGAGCTTTTTAAAAAAATGCTGATTCTTTGATAATTCTCACTCATGAAAAAAAGGAAAAAGAAAACTGAAAGCAACATGTTATGTGGAAAATTGATTCATCTAGTAGAAACATAGTTAAAGGGCAATCTTTAGACCTATGCACACTTCACCCAAAACCTTTACCTTTTCCATTAATGTTAATGACCTTGTTGGATAAAAGAACAAATATTGGTGATATCCTTCCCCAAAATCATGTTCTTTTTTATTTTTCAGTTAGCCTCTGTGAGGCTGTTAATGTCCAGTTGTTGGGTTTGGAGATATGAAAGCCGATCATCTGTCGTTTCAGTCTATTCATTTTACCATTTCAGGATAAAATATTAGTTGGGAGTTTCAGTGTCATCCTTTTCTTCACCTTCGCCCTCATCGGTTCTGATTACATGAATTGACTATGTCCAATTCATTTGTTCTCAAAGTTCTTTAATTAGCATCACAAGTATCTAACATCAAGTTACTTTGTCACTGATTTACTAGCCAATGTTTTCTCCATGCACAATTTTAAAAAAACTGTACTTATTAACTTACCTATCTAATACTGTTTTTGTCTATATTTGAACACTATGTTGGGGACACAAATGTCTTATTGGTTAAGCTATGCAAGTGGTATACCTTCCTTTCTGGATTTTGTAGGTTTGTCATGTCTTCTCTGTTGGTGTTTTGTTGTTCAATGAGATTTTTGCTCGCGTTAGTTTATAAGTTTTGAAAGTTGACATCTTTTTCACCAACGAGATACTTAAAATAAACATATTATCAACAAAAAGTTTCTTTTGTTTTCTCTCTCGCTCATAAATCAGGAAGTATTCAACTACAAAATAGCTGCTCGTCCAGAAAGACGCCGCCAGTTTGAAAAGGAGCTAACTTCTCAGATGAATATTGCTCTTGATATTTTGACAGTTTGTTTGAAAATTAATGAACTCAAGGAACAGGTGGGAGTTATTCCTTTTCAGTTGACAATTGACCTTGATAATATGATATGTCTGCTTTATATACTGAACTAACATGGGTCTTTGATAATTGCATTCCTCTTAGGTTCTTGAAGCTTTTGCTTCTTGGCTTCGATTACGGCATGGGTAGGCAGCTCCTTTTAATTGAAGTGTTGACAACACACTAATTTTGTCCTGAAATGCAAGTTACTTGGATTTTAAGTGGCAAACATTGATTGGCGGTTCCTGATTGTTCTGAAGCGTTCTTGGAGGCAGTAATGATACAACATTCTTCTAAAAAATTGAACGTATCAAGTAGAGAACGGAGAAGGACAATAATATCATGTTACTCACACAGCCTCCATGTTTACTTCATAATGAAAGAATAAATGGTGCTCTAATATCCTGGAGTCTGCTATAAAATAAACCAGAGTGTTGTTCTCTAAAAATTGAAAGCATTTGAGAATCATGATGGGCAAATTTTTCATTAGGCAATTTTTTTTGACTTTTGGTTTCAGTTTCCTCAAAATTCATTGATTTCTAGCTTATTGAAAATGACCTTTTTTTTTGCTTTCTTTTATCTTTCCTAATCCTCTTCATCAATTGTCCAAATCAGACCATTCCCCCTGCCTCATTCGTTCCTCTTGTGAAATGATAGATGATCCTATAAGTAATGAATTGGCTTTATTCAGTAAATATCTGATAATTATTGGCATTAACAGATTTCTTGGCATTTATGTTGAATGACATTTGTTTCAGGATCCCTGGTTCCATGCTTGCTTCTCATCCACTGGTTCTTACAGCTCTTTCAAGTTTGAATTCTGACCTTCTCTCAGAGGCAGCTGTAAATGGTACTGCTGATGAAATATAGGAAAGTAATAGGTGTTTTACTAGTCTGACACTTAGGTTTCTGTTTCTCAATTGTAAGAACCAACAGTCATGACACCACACACTTCTGAGATAATTATGTATGTGTGTGATTGCCAATGTGTAGAATAGGGCCTTATATTTTGATGTCTATTTGGATAATAAAGTTGAGTTTTGAGATATTAATGAAGTAATAGCGGGAGTTTAATTACTATAATAATTTCAGATAGAAGGGATGCTACAAGGGATATATCTGAAAAAATAAAGAGATGATACAGAGAAAATTTTATACCTAGGGAGGTTGTGAAATGCTAGAAGTTTTCGTTGTGAAATGGTTGGGAATACAATTGATGCATTATAGGTTACCAAAACAGGATAAGTTATGGATGTCTTTGATAATTTATCATTTGCTTATGTGACATCTACGAATGGTATACTCCTCAACATGAATTACATAGCTACATATATCAGAATTCAAATGTGTGTGCTTATCTTCCTGCCTCAGCTTCACCTCCCTCCCCCACCCAAAATTAAAACAAAATTGGTTGAACGTATATTATTAGAATTTTGTTAAGACCATGCTGTTTCAGTTTAATTTCTCTTTCAATGTCTGTTATACTCTTCTCAATTATTTCCAATTTGGTTAGTGATAAGAGGGCCTAACTCTACCACAAAAGCTAGCTCCAGTGGTAGAGGTTTACATACTCTTTATAAATGGTCTTTAACCCTTTAACCTGTCCGATGTGGGATGGTCTGAACATCTTAACACACACCCTTCAGCCCCTGGGCTAGACATCTAGGACAGCCGGGTTCTGATACCATGATAAGACGGCCTAAATCTACCACAAAAGCTAGCTCAAGTGGTAGAGGTTTACATACTCTTTATAAATGGCCCTTAACCCTGTAACCTATCCGATGTGGGATAGTCCGACAATCTTAACAGTTAGTTTTTCCATGCTACTGGAATTTACAAGGTTTCTTTGGTTCCTAACTCTACCTCACCATTTATATTAGTTCCTCCTGATCTTTTGCAGTCATTTCAGAATTGATACACTACACTTCGGCAGCAAACTCTGGTGGCATTTCTGTACAAATGCCCTTAATTCAAGTAATTGTACCTCATGTCATGAGTCTCAAGGAGCAGCTTAGAGATTCTTCAAAGGTATTTACAGATGTATAGTGATAGTGAAAGTTGACAAAGATAAGGTTTTCTTTTGACAAGCAGTTATGCACCATTGAAATTTCTGCTACATGTTTTTGTATTTTCTTGGGCTGGGGGATTACTGCTGCCACGGAGACCAAATTGAAAGCATATTTGGTCATACTTTGAATTTCTATTATGTACCTTAAGTTCAATAACTTGGCACAAATAACTAACGGGCTAGAAATGTAAAAATCAATTATGATTTTCATTGAAGATCTAATTTTTCTTTTTACTATATCATTAAAAGGAATAAACTATTTTCAATACTTATAATATCAATCTTTATTTCCAGGCATGGATGTGCTAAAGCAATCTGATATTAATGGCTAACAAATTCTAGGTGTAGATATGTCAAAAAGCTTAAGTTGTTGGGTGAGTTCAACAACTAATTTATCAGTCTCAATTTTTGTTGCTTCTTAGCTTACATAAATTTGTTGGGATAAATGTCTGCACAGAGTACAATTACCAAATGGGATGTTGAGGTTTAAATTCAATATCAAAAAACATATTGCTCTATGTGAAAGAAATTATTCCCCAGAAACGTCACATGTTCACTATGGGATGTTATTAGATTTGTACAACATATGCCATGAAAATATGCATGTGTCCTTGCACTTACCTGTTCTAACCTCTGTTTTTTATATGAGTGCAATCAATATTCATGACCATAGTATACTCTTCTTTTCTTTTGCTTTTGCAATGACGTGGTGATCCTTCTACTTTAAGGGAATTATTAGCGTTGAATTTCATTTTCAGTGGATACTGATGCCATACTATCCTTTCTTTTTTCTTTTAATTTTATTTTAGGATGAAGAAGATCTGAAAGCCATCGCCCGTTTGTTTGCTGATATGGGTGATTCATATTTTGAACTGATCGCAACTGGTATTTATTTAAACCATAAGTAATCTGCTCAAAGTTTATCTCCAAATTTTTTGTTGTTGTGGTGCATTGCATTTTAAAATGAAAATGCTCTCTAATAGCTACTTGATTTCTGTTTTTTGATGATATATTGAATGAGTAGTGTATAAAACATTTTCTTTCTGTTGTTCTAGGTTCTGATGAGGCGATAATGATAGTGAATGCATTATTAGAAGTTACTTCACACCCAGAATATGATATTGCTTCCATGACATTTAATTTTTGGCACAGTCTTCAAGTTATCCTGACCAACAGGTAAGTCCATCTGGATCTCAGTTTTACTGTAAGAGATCATCTTTTGACAAATGGATGAATAGAATGCTCCTAATATACGAGGAATTCCTATATTTCATTTAGCACTGAAGCATCCCTGGAAGCAGAGAGAAGCAGAAGGCTTCAAGTTTTCCAGCCAGCCTATGGATCACTTGTATCCTTGGTGAGTTTTTTTTTTTTTGGTAACTCCACTTAAATCTATAGACCATGCTGAATGGGTTTATGTCCTTGGAGAAAAGGCTAGATTACTGAATGACAGAGCATTTTCCATCCTCACTTTTTGTTGGCATATTTTCCCTGGTCCATTGCATTCATTTGGTCTGATCAATATGTTTTTAAAATTGAAAAGTTTTTCAAAGCCCTAATTATGACACTTGAATTTCTGAAGTGAGATCAAGTGGACTTATGTAGGGAGGATTATCTTATGTATTCTATATTTGATATGCTGTTCATAGTGTCTGCGTTCATTTTAGTGTAATAGAAAATTTCCCTTCTTCTGCAAGAAATGATCTAAATACTTTGTTTTTCCTCCTCAAGCATGTCCGTGAGTATGGAAGATAGTGTATGCTTTAGTTGTAGTTTATATTTCATTATCTTCGTCATAAGTGTTTCACCCAAAAGCTTAACAAGCTGTAAATCTTGGTGCAGGTTAGCTTTCGAGTCCAATACCCCCAAGATTATCAAAATCTCTCTATTGAAGACCTCAAGGAATTTAAACACACTAGATACGGTAATGATGAATTTATCAAAATTTATACTGTTTGGTTGTCCTTTAGTTAGCTTAACTAATTGTTAATTGTTCATTGCCATTTGTTCGGTTATTGCTAGGTATTTGTTCCCTTCAGATTGTAGTAGCAGAAGGGATAGAAAATCATCTAATTTACATCCTTTATTCAATTCCGTTGGCATTTTAAAAGTCTTTTATTTGTAACAGCACCAGTGTGGTCCCCGTCAAATGTAATTAATAAATTAATTATACATTGTGCAGGCATGTACATGGCCGTGTATACATACACCTTTTGAAGATTCTTCTTCTTGTCATCTATATTGTTTTGAAAATTCTTCTTGTCATCTATATTTTAGCGTACACATGCATGAGCATACATACATGCACTTTTGAAGATTATTCTTCTGGCCATTTACACGAACTAACAGAACTTATGATATTTCCAGCTGTTGCTGATGTATTAATTGATGCAGCATCAGTTCTTGGCGGTGATGCAACTCTTAAGATTCTTTACACGAAGCTTGCTGAGGTGCTTATTATGTATTTGGAAGTGCTAACAGTATTCTCTCCCATATAGAAAAGAATACACTTAAACTCTTAATGATAGAGCTACAATTTGTGCGTGAAATCAATACTATCATGTTGACAACATATATGATATTGCTAGTTGGCCTTTAAAATACTTAGGATTTTTGTCTAAACTTTTGAAAAATTATTATTCTCAATTAACCAACGGTTTCGCAAGTTACTTTAATATGAGGTTTCCATACAAGATAAATAAATCACAGTGGTCTCACTTATATATTTAAAGTCATTGCATATTGAGGACCAATACTGGGATTTTATGGTTCTGGTATTGTGTACTCGTTGGCAAGTTCTATTACAGCTGTCTCATAAGTTAAAGTGCTTTGACTTCTGAATCACATTAATTGTTCCAGATCCTTTAATGATTGCTTGTTGCTTTCTAATGATGCCAAATCCTGTCATATTGTTCAAGGCACAAGCTTTTTGGGGAAATGGACGCAATGAATGGCGTCCAGCAGAAGCTGCTTTATTTTGCATCAGGGCTATATCAAGTTATGTTTCAGTTGCTGAAGCTGAAGTGATGCCCAAGGTATAGTCTTTCGCAAATGAATGTTCTGCACTTTGTTTTTGACTTGTATCATGTAGAGCTGCATTGCGTGGACAATTCAAATTAATGAACGTGCAAGATTTGTGGGGGAAAAAAAGATAGAGGTGGAGAGAAAAAAGGGACAGACATCAGAGCAGTGCCAGTTGTGAAGAAGTGTAACATGTGAGGCATGAGCATCTAGAACAGACAAATCAGATAAAAGATGTGAAGTCTGCGGGATGCAGAAGGGTCTATAGCTATAGAAAATCCAAGAGTACACAATGAAAGGAATAATGCTTCATCTACCTCGTTGCAATGGGTTTATTTGAATGAAGTTGGAAGAAGCAGAATTGCTTTTAGGATCAAGTGTCTGTCCTCACATAATGGTGATGTTTTGATCTCATTCCTTTGAGCTAGTAACAAGCTCTGGAAAGGGCTGAGGCTCCAACAGTTACTAGTTCTACTAATGTAGGATAGTCTGAGAATATGCTAACTGTTTGATAAAATACATATAGACTGTAAACTTTGGATGCCTGAACTGTTTAGCTTTGTTGGAATTGAGAATTTAGGATTGGAAATTGTAAGTAAGGAATTAAAACCACTCCAGCTTGATGATCTCAATGTTAATCATTGTCATCCATGGTCTTCTAGCTTCACAGGCAATTATGTTTGCTCTCCATATTGGCTCAGAACTTCTGATAGTAGCCAGTTACCTTATCCTTCTTTAGCTTCAACCATATTGTTAGAATTTTCCCTATCAAATGCAGGTTACTGGCTGACTAGGTTCTCCTTTTTAAGGTTTCTACCACCTTGAAAGTTATTGTCCAAGTTGTCTAGTTTTTCGAAAGCTTTCAAAATCATTTTGTCAAGCTCATGTTCATTGATTGATTCTCTATACGATTTCTATATTTTCCTAATGTTGAACTAAAGTGTTGATACTAAATCGATATAGGACATAAAAAAAAATGCCGACTATTTGATTAGGACATGTATAAACTGTAAAATTTCAAAATTTATGGTTAACATAAACTCTTTTTGTTCCTTATCAAACTGCTTACGAAGGAAACAGACAAGTACATAAAATTAACTACAAAAGATCATTAAAGAAAATAACATTAAGAGACCTCTGAATAAACAATGACAGCAGATAATTTTGATTGGCAGTTGTTCTGATTGAAAATCTTATCTCTGACAACAACTCTCCCTAGTCGACCAACCCAGTTTAGATTCATAGACATCTCAAGCATTGAAAGTCTAATGGATTTCAACAGGGCCTTATCCACTCATCTGTCCCCTCTGTGTACCATCAGAGCTTGGGCTTATTGTACTTCCTGGTTTCAATGAATTTCTAGTTTGATTTACATGTGCAAGAAGATACATCATGGTATGTTAAAGTTAGAAGCAAACAATGGCAGGTTAGACATTTAGATATGTTCCCACATGTTGACACTCAAAACCTTACTAGAAGTTCAACTAGCTTAATGGTAGAGGTTTTTACTAGCTTGCTGATGTGGCCTTGTCATTCATTGTTAGTGCAATCATAACATTATGATTTTCTCTGATAGGTCAATTGCCCTCACGAATCGCATGCAACAGCTCTTTTCGTTTTAATCCTATAATCTGTTGGGTTCTTTGGCATTGCATTCAGTTTTTATGCTGTGAGCTTACGGTAAATTAATAGAAGGGACAGTTATTAGCATTTGTGGTGATCATAGGAGTAATTGGTTGCACCATTGGGCCGTACAATTCAATCCCTGCTGGTTCTGGGGTTTTTCTTTTTTAAAGTTAATCACTTTTTTATTTAAGATTTGGTTGGTTTAGGTGATTTGAATTAATTATTGATTTATTTTCCACAGATCATGTCCTTGTTTGTGGAACTTCCTCATCAGCCCCAACTGCTGCAGACAGGTAATGTGCCCTTGATAGTGGTTTACTATTTTTTCTTGCTTTTTTCTGTTTAGCTTTTGCAGAAATGGGTTTATTGGTGTTAATATTTGAGGGATAGGGAAATCATATTAGTTTAAACACGCTTAAGATTTAGGTCTAACCACTTTCTATTTCACCTAGTAAGGTGTATGTGGATGTGAATATTTTAACTTGATGTTTCGTTGCAAAATTTTTCAGTGTGCTTGACTATTGGAGCATATTCAAAATGGCTTAATGCTGCACCAGATGGATTGCCTTTATTGTCCTCTGTCATGAAAATTCTGATGCAAGGCATGGGTGCATCAGAAGATTGTGCAGCTGCAGCAGCTGTGGCATTCAGACACATTTGTGATGGTAAGTAATTTTGCTGGTGTGTAACCATTTCCTCAGACTACTGTGTTAACTACATCAGAGCTTGGACAGATGAAATTCATTGTTTCCACCCACATGTGGTTGTCTAGTGATGCAATATATCTTCATAATGCAGATGCCGTGATCATGTTATATTCCAGGTTTAGCATGTTCAAGAATCCATTTTAAGATTGTCATGGATGAAACTAGTTCCAAAAGCTGCTAAGGCACATTATTGTTAGTAATATAGATGCTGATTTGGCAGTTCTATGTCAAACTGATTTGGCAGTTCTATGTCAAGGAAATCTGACTTTGTTGCATAAGTTTAGTACATCTTTTATCTACTGTTAAGACAGTCAAAATGCGATTTTGAGGAACAAGGAAGCTATCGCAGGACTGGCAATAGGTCATAAATATTTGTCTGTAAGGCTGAACTTGGATAGCAGTGATCATTCTTTTCTTGATGATGATGTCAGTGTTATTTCATGATACTTCGTCACTAAAGGTATTCATAGTGCAAGCTCACTTCAAATCTGCTAGGTTGATGGCAATGATTAGTTTGCATCTCATATTTGGTCCATGACTGTGAATTGCTGGTTTTTAATAGAAAAAAATAGAATGATATAAATGTAAGTATATTGAAGGAAAAGAAATATGTTTCAGTGTTTTAGCCTATTTACCAGCTAACTTAGTTTAGGACTATGCTATAAGTCTTTATGTAGTTATTGGGACATAGTCTTCTTTCCGTATTTCTTTCCTTTTATTAATTGCTTTTCGTATGCTGACCATAGATTGTCGGAGTAAGCTTAGTGGATATTTTGATGATCTTTTCTCCATATACCATAAGGCTGTGATTGGGGAAGATAGTTTTAAAATCTCTGCTGAGGACTCTTTACATGTAGTAGAAGCCTTAAGGTACTTTTTGATACTTGAATTATCAAGATTTGTGCGGAAGTGATTATAAGAGTTCTGTGAACTATTTTCACTTGGATGTGTTTATTTTTATTGCAGCATGGTCATTACAGAACTTCCTCCTGAACTGGCTAAGCAAGCTTTGGAAAAATTATGCTTGCCTGTTGTTTCTCCACTACAGGTTGGGTTCCTTCTCAATAGGTTTCTTTAGTTTATAGTTAAAAATGTTGATTATCGTTCTTTTACAATATGCAAGAGCAGGAAACGATCAACCAAGGTCCGGAAATATTGCAGAAGAAACTTGCTCGCGAGTTAACCGTTCACATTGATCGACTTGCATACATCTTTAGGTCTGGTTGTTTTCCTTTTCAAAATTGTGTTTTATATTGTTAATTTTTCTATTTGTAATTTTCAAGATGCAACTAAACCAATTTCAGGTATGTAAATCACCCTGAAGCTGTGGCAGATGCTATTCAAAGCCTTTGGCCAATATTCAAGGCAATATTTGACCTGTGAGTATGCATGGGTCTTGCCTAAAAATATTTCCTGTGTCTCTTAAATGGGTCTCCCTCTCTTGTCTGATCCCTTTTTTTATAATGTAGTCGTGCTTGGGACATGCGGACGATGGAGTCTCTTTGCCGAGCTTGTAAATATGCAGTGAGTCTATGAACATTGATACTAATGAGTGTGTTTAACTGCAGAAAATGTATAAGAGATGATTAAGCTTAACTAGGCTTATGCCGGAAATTCAAAAGTTAGGCATGGCACGGATTTTTCCCGTTCTATTGAAAAATACTGGATAAATTTCAAAGGCTCTTTGTGACACCTTGAATAATCTTTGCTTATAAATTTCGTGTCAAACCCTTCCAGCTAATTCCCAGTCTTTAAGTGACTCTGGAATTTCCTTAATAACATTTTTATTTAGTCCTGAAAGAATTAAGATATATTACTTCTTCACAACTTGTATTTGACGAGAGAAATATGAAACGAATAGCGGTTTATTTAGGTGAGAACCTCTGGAAGGTTCATGGGGATCACTATTGGAGCAATGCTAGAAGAGATTCAGGCTCTATATCAACAGCATCACCAACCATGCTTCCTTTACCTCTCTAGTGAGGTGATAAAGGTATGACTTATTCTTCTATATTGTAAGCAAGTCTATTTTCTGTATAAATTTTTCTCTGTTGCAAAATTTCAAAGTTGTCCTGCCACTGTCTTTTGTTGCAGATATTCGGTTTGGATCCTGCTTGTGCAACGTACCTTACAAGTTTGATTGAAGTCCTCTTCAAGCACACAACATGTCTTCTCACCAGTATTGAGGTTTTCATTTTCAGCAAGCTGTGCATTATATCTTTCTTTCTTTTTTTTTTCATATTTCCATGACATACTGTGGGTTGTGGTTGTATTTCCGTGTATTTGGCAGGATTTTACCGCAAGACCAGACATAGCAGATGACTGTTTTCTGTTGGCATCAAGATGCCTTCGTTACTGCCCTCAACTGTTTATTCCATCTGCTGTCTTTCCACCGTTAGTTGATTGCTCTGTGATTGGTATCACCGTACAACACAGGTAAGACATTCTGTGGTCACATACAAATGTGTGCTATTGCATGTCTTTCTTCTTCACAACAAGTTCTATGTTCTTTGCTCCACATGTTCTTAAACAGATCTATTGTTGGAACTTTATTCTAATCAAGCACAATTGAGCTTCTGATTTGGACTTGTCTATATTGTGCTTAGACCTGTTTCAAAACATATTTTGGCAATACAGGATTTCTCAATGTTCCAATTCATCATATATGCACTTTCCTTTCATGTTATTGACAAATAGGAATCTACTTGCAATCTAAGTCTTCTCCATGATGTATGCCTAGATTTCATGTTAAAGAAATTGAATTTTTCCAAGTCAGTACTAGAACCTGTATAATTTGTTTAGAAAATATGTTTTTGATACCATACAACATAAACTTACTTAGATTTGTACTAATTTGTTTCATAAAAGAAGTTTAGCACTCTTTAGGGCTTAATTGAATAGTTGTATCCTCTGATGGATATGGTATGGGAGGTTATAGTAGGGCATGGAGTTGTTAAATAATAAAGATGTGAGCCATGTACAATCAACATCATTTGTCTTGTTGAAATGTAGGCCTGCATAACTTAGGCGCAAGAGCGTAAAATGTGTTTTAAGGTTTGGGAAATTCTCCTCCTGAAGTTGCCCTTTTAGAAGGGGTTAGGCTCAGTCAGCCCTAGATGTTAGGCCACCTTTAAATGCGCTTTTTTGCAAACTTCACCCCTTCATGTTCGTCCTTTGGATGTTTATTCTTGAGCATGAAGTAAGTGTTGAAGTGTGCTAATATCTCACGTTGCCTAGGAGGAAGAGCATAATAAGCCTTGTAAGACTAAGAACATAATAAACCATATAAGAGCAAGAGCATGATAAGTCTTGTAAGACTAAGAACATAATAAACCTTATAAGAGCAAGAGCATAATAAGCCTTGTAAGGTTTGGACAATCCTTCCCACTTAAAGTGACTTCTGGGGTTGAAACGAGTTTTATCATGTTTACCTTTAAATACTATGCATGGTAAAAAATATCTTGTTACAAAATAAACAGTGGAGATTCAAACTCAAAATTTCAAGGGTAAACATTATATATATATAAACATAATAGGGGATGCAATGGAGAGTTGATAAATACTTGTTGTAAATTGCAAAATTCATTGCATTGTTGATATTATGGACATCAGTATGTAATTATTTCAGTTACCGCCTAGTCACATATTCACACCTTGAGCTTTTATTTGAGATTAAAATCACATTTGAGCATGAAGAATATACATAGCATAAATTCATGACATCCAAAATGCCATGTGACACTGGCTTACTTTGGCCTTTACTTTGTGCAGAGAAGCTTCTAATTCCATATTGTCCTTCTTGACTGATGTCTTTGATCTAGCCAAGTCTAGTATGGGGGAGCAATACATACTGGTCAGGAATAGTGTGATTGTTCCCCGGGGTTCCACCATTGCCAGAATTTTAGTTGCCTCATTAACAGGAGCACTACCAAGCTCTCGAATAGAATCGGTACTCCACCTATTAACTAGAATAGATGAGATGCCTGCAATCCTTCCCGTAAATTAAATTTGTAGGTGAGGTTTGAAGCAATTTTAGATATGACTTCCTCCTTTCATTCAGGTAACATATGCCTTACTAGCATTGACTCGATCATTTGGAGCACAAGCAATGGAGTGGGCCAGGGAGAGTGTTTCATTAATCCCCTCAACAGCTGTGACAGAAATTGAGCGCACAAGGTTTATTCAAGCATTATCAGAAGCAGCATCTGGTGTTGATATAAATGCCCTAATGATTCCAATTGAAGAATTTTCTGATGTTTGTCGTCGAAACCGAACAGTTCAGGAACTTGTTCAAGAAGCTTTACGACCACATGACCTCAAATTGGCTGCTGTATCATAGCAGAGAGCAGCATAGAAGGCATCCCTTCAAGGCTTTGTTAATCAGTCGTTGGATGAGTTGCTTGCATGTGTATTTAAGAGGTGGCTTTCATTCATCATTGTTATCATTCATGATTATGATTCTCCAATTTTTTTAGGAGAACCATTACCCTTTCAGGTTTGGTTGGGAGGTAAGAGGGTGGGTATATGTATCTCCTTTGAAGATAGGAGAAATGTAAGTGGTTGTAAACGGCATTGACTCGATTTTTTGGGTCAAAAATTTTTGGCATAAAGGTGTATTTCTAGTGTCGAACTACAGCTGTATTTCATGTATTTGTATTCTTTCTTGAATATAGTGAGGTATTTATTGCGATTTTATTTACTAACGTCTTACAAGTTCCATGTCGTGGCAAAACCATTCATAGACTTGCAAGCTATTCGTAAGTGACATCATCTTCAACTGATTCTCGGAGGTATTAAACACTGAAACGACAGCTTTTGGGAGTTTCATGCTTAGGCTGTCTTTTCTGTAAGTTCTAATATTTACCCCTTTGGATCAAAAAGAAATGCTTATATGGTTTATGGGTTAGATTCGGCGACGAAGTCTGATGTGAAATAAAGGCAATTAATTAGCTTTCCTCAAGGAGCACAAATTATGGGAATCTTATAATAATTAAGAGTCCCATCTCCGTGAAAGTTGCAAACAAAATTCCGAAAGTCTAAATGCTGCCGTAAGAGTGGGTGGTTGTCTTTTTTTTTTTTTCTTGTAACCTTATTTCCAAAGCTTGAAAGTGGACATTTAATGTGTTTTACTTGTTGAACGGAGCATCACGGAGTGCTTAACGTATCTTCACAGATTAAGAATTACGAATTACGAAATCAAGCATGAGTTTAGGTTATATTTTGTATTACTTTCTTTTTATTTTTTTAAATATAAAAATCAAGGAAACAATACATTAATATAACACAAATAAAAAGTAATAATACAAAAACTGAAAAGAACACGTAAAATTAATACAAAAATATAAAAATTACAATAAACAATACTAAACATCCTCTTAACTTGGCTAACGAAGGTCGATTCATTTCTTAAAAAAAAAAATCTACATTCATCCATCTGTGTCTTGAATAGCTGACATTTGTCATGTAGTAATGTTGGGAAATTGAGAGATGATTGAATCGTGCAGCAGAAACAAAACAACAAATCAAAATAATTTTTGTTATTCGATTTCTTGAAAACTAAGATTTCAATATTTTATAATAAGATTAAATCATAAACGTAATAAAGTATAAATCTAAATTTGCACCTTATTTTGAAGTTTGATTCATATCTTCATTTTCCCATACCCTCATGGAAGAACCATTTGAGTCGCATAAGTGTCCGACCTCTCTTATATTTCTTCCTATTTATAAAAAATCATATGATGCTTTTTAATATTAAAATTAAATATAATTACAATTAAAATCTCACTTTAATTATAATTATTATTTAATTTTAATAAAATTAAATATCATATATTTGATCCTGAAGTTTCTAAAACTTCACAATTAAGTCTAACTTAATTAATTTTCGTACTCTTTAGTTGATCTATATGTGTGACCCATTAGGTTCCTAATATATTGACAATAATTATAAATTATAATTATAATTCATAATTAGAATTAGATAAATTAAAGGTCTTTTTAATTTATCTTTAATTCTCTAATTAAATAATTTATAATCATAAATCAAGATTGACGTATAGCAACACTTCATGACTACCCAAATATTAGGAATGTCAAAGTAGTTTTGACTTAACCTGTTTGTGCATGATCTTTTCGTACAATTCAATCCTTTGGTCATATAATGTTCAGATTAGACATAAAATATGGAATTAGTGTCTTTTCTACTTAAGTCTAATCATATCAGTTCTCCACTATTAATAATTGATTTCGTTAATGACATTTGAAAATTGTTTTCAAAATGTCATTCTACCTTCCAAAGATTTTATAAATCAATATTAATTGAGAACAACGAAACATTTTCCCTACTTACTTTAGGGTTGCGAATCTTATATTAATAACTCAACTACCTCCATATAATTCATGCTACATCCAATGACTACCGAATAAATTATTCATGGTTAGAATAGGTCGTAAGTAGTATCAAAACGTAACAATCCCTATATAAGATAACTTTGGTAATCTTAAGTATCAAGATCACTTATACAATACTCACAATGAGTATTTTCATAGACACACAAATAATGTTCCATATGAAATCCTCATATCAGGTCAGTTCAGTAAACTTGTTCTCTACCAAGCATCCATATGTTTGTTCAAGTATCTTCATACTTTAGTATACGAGATTGACTACTTCCTTCATAAGGAAAAATATAACATGTATTAGTATTTCCGCTATATTAATGTCTAGTCTTAATAGAGCAATGATTAGGAGCATTTTAATACAAATACTTAATTACAACATGAATCTCATAATTATAATCTTCATTATGATTTCACTTGTAAAATATATTTATCCTATGGACTTTAGTTTATACATTATTTAATTAAACAATTGTGTACAAGATAAATAATTCACTTAATAAAATATGTCACAAGTCTATAATCAATCGATTGGTTGTAGGATATAAACCAACAATCTCTCACTTACACTAAGCCAATCGCTTAAATATCTCATATTATATCATCATATGGCCATTATTTTACTGCTAGAATAATAGTATAGTAAGAGAATTCTACAAGATTCTCTTTAGTGAGTACTTGTTTAAACCTTACAACTTTTGTCTTGATTATCATTATAATTAAGAGAAATTGTCAAAATACATCTTTGAATCATTAATGAGACCTTAGTT
>JAOXYD010000007.1:11206779-11226139 GCA_028565735.1 Pinacopodium congolense
ATTAATTGTGATAAAAGATATTTAGTAAAATAAGTATTTTATTAATAAAAAACCTTGATATTATAAATGAATAATATATTAGAATTTAGAAAATAAATTCATTATCATGTTATACCCATTATAAATTCTTATTTATTACAAATTATATTATTATTTTAATTATATCTGTATTATTATTTTAAAATATTAATAATTAATATCATAACTAACAAGTAAAAAGATGAAAAGATGAAGTTTATGTAATAGTTTTGTAATCTTATACCAAAAAATATTTTTAAAAAATTTAAAACCTTATAATGAAATCATATATTGATTTTTTTCATTGGAGTAGTTTTTAATCTTTTGAAAAAATAAAATTATATATATAGATTATAAATTAATAATATATCTTTAAGTATAAATTTATTTATAAAAGATAGTTTATAGTTACTATATATTTAATTTAAATTTTTTATTTATAAATTGTTTTCTTAAAGACTTATTAAGTCTAAATCTTAAATATTCTTTAAAAAAGAGTTTAACATGTAATTAATATTTATTAACTAAAAGGATGTTTGATACGGTTATTTAATTTAGTTTTTATTTTCTATTTTTTAACACAAAATGATAAAATAATACTAATAAAATATAAAAATAAAAAACAATAAAAAATACACAAAATGATAAAAATAAAAAAAATAAAAAACTAAACCAAACAATTTTTAAAAATTGTTATATCTTACTTTTTAATAAAATATTAATATATTTAATTACCCTTTAAAAGGTGATTAAATTGAAAATTTTTAGAAATTGATTACTAAATAAAAAATTTTATAAATTAACCACTAAATTAAAAAATTTTAAAAATGAAATTATTAAATTTAAAATTTAAAAATTAATCAATAGTTAAATTATACAAATAGATAACATATGCACATTTTATAATATGAGTATCTACGTATCAAGTTTTGTTAGTTAGGTTAATAAAAAATAAATAAAATATTTAAACTCAACAAATTTTAAAATTTTAATTATTAAATTAAAAATTTATAAAAAATTAGACACTATAATAAAAATTATTAAAATTTGATTCTACATCATCTTTTATCCCTTAATACATATTTCCTAAATCAATTAAAAAACTTCACGTTGTTACCGGAGACTCTTACCCTTGTTTTTCTTTACATATTATATTTGATTATAAAAATGGATTATAGTCAAATATTACATATTTGGGTGATTGATATTATAATTTGATGTATAATAATAGTGACTAGGCTAGTTGTGAAATGAAGATGACCAATTTAAACAGAGTATGCTCACTCCTATTCAGTGTTTCAAATTTAAACAGAATATGCTCACTCCTATTCAGTGTTTCAAATTCTGGTACGCGTCATACTGACTAATAAATTTTTTTTGGTACCGTACCAAATTTAAATATTGATCGATACCGACGGTATTAAAAAAATTAAAAAATTATTATTATAAAAAATATTTTATTTTAATATTTTTAAATTTAAAATTAAGTTAAAAATTATATAATATAATATATTTATAAATTTTTTTACAAATTTTATAAAATTTAAAATTTAATTTATAATTTTAAAAAATTATCCAAAACAATACTAATATTAACGATACCGATACGACACTATTTTAAAAATAAATTCAGTACCATTTTAAAAATAAATCCATTACTTCAAAACCTTACTTCTATTAAATACCAAGCCACTTCAATAATGGATTACTCCCTACCGTACGCTCACACATGCAAAATCCTGAGAGATAATGCGGACCATATTTCAGACAACTAAGATATTAATGGCTACCAGACCTCAGCCATTAATAGGACCCTGACCTATATTGACTCCACATTCACACAAGGAAGGAGGACATAAATGAGGCTACCCTACCCTCAAGTCAACTTCGGTCTCTTTTTTTTTTTGTTTTCACCCTTTCTTTCTAAGAGCATTGAACACCACAATCTTAGAAACGATCAAAGAGCAATGGTCTTTATTACTAGTCCTATTACACCACAAACAAAATCAGGCACAAAAGTACAAGAATCTAAAGATTGTGAGTTCGAAAAGAAACATTAACAAACAACGTGATTTGCGGTTCCTTTCCCTGTCTGTACATTAATAGCATTCAAGTAACCTCTTTTTAACTTATCTTTGCTCTAAGCCAGTTCATCTAATCTATATGCAACCTGTTTAAGCAACAGTGATGATGCTATCCCCATTGTTAAAGCTTGACATTGCCTGAAAAGCTGAATGCCTTGAAGATGATTCCCTCTGATCAGATTGCAACGACGGCCTCAGTGACAACGGCGATGGCTCAGCTGTTGACTTCAAGTTTAGATTAAGATCAAATACCGGTGAAGCACGAGAAGCAGGGGGGACAGGAACTGGACCCATAACCGTAGCTGTTGTTGTTGATGATGAGATGAACTCTTGATTCCCTTGTCCTGTTAATAGGTTTTGCATTGGATTCTCACTTGGAACTGGCAACACAACAGAGAAATTTTTAGTATTTATACTTTCTGCTGGTGATGGTGGTGCAGGAAATGAACATGTTGGGCTGCCGCTACTGTGCTTGATGCCATGTTGAGTTTGAGAAGCTTGATCTTCTTCCATTGGAATTGCACTGACCTGGTAATTAAGAAACCCAATACAATCTTCAAGTACTATAATTTGATGATTAAATTTTAAGAACCCAACATGCTAAACAAACTTCTCCAGTCAGTTTGGATCAGAAGCTCCTTCTATATTAAGTCAAGAAAACAATCATAAAAATCTAAACTTCAAATTAGGCATAGCTATTATTCCTGATGTGTGTCAGAAAACAAGGAACTTTCAGGAGGAAGAAAGTTAAAGTAGCTTAAGGCCAAAGCTTGATCATCTAGAACCCAGGCGCACAGACCAAGATAATAAAAATTAAAAAAAATAATCAGTTTTGAACATACACAGCAAATCTCAATTGAATTCACATGTTACCGTATCAGTTGTGATATCAAAAAGGCTAGATCGGCGACGGCGGCGGTTGAGATTAGTACGGCGTAGGAAGTACTTTTGAGCGTGACTAGCAACCTGAGTAGGCGTGCGAGTCTTGACGAAGTTTCTAGAAATTCCTCTCCAATCTCCTTTGCCTACTTTCTGCAGTCCTATCAAAAACAGCTTGTGCTCCTCCTCCGTCCACGCCACTCCTTTATTATTCATTAAAAAATAATAATCATAATTATCCACAACAAACACCAGTCTCTAGAAACTTTGACACAAACAAACAGCCTCTAAACAAGATTAAAAAAAAAGATTAAAGAAGAAACCTCGTTTGCGATCGCCGCGACTACTACCAGCGGATGAGGGAGGAAGGTCATCGTCGGCGGAGGCGTAACCGGCGTTGTGATTGACGTCGATACTCTCCTTGATAGTAGCAATAGCAGCAGCAGTACCAGTATTGTTAGCAGTATTGTTGTCGTGAGGGTGTTGATACTGAGACAAGTCGTTCAAGCTCACGCATTTCCTCATGGAATCAACCACCACTCTCACTCCAAACAGCATGATTTCCCCCGCCATATCGTCTTCCTCCTCCGCCTCCGTTCACGGAGCTCCAGAGAAAGAAAGAAAGAGAGACGTGATGCGTTTGAATGTTTAGAAAAATCTGCCCTTTATTATTAGGTGCGTGGAGCAACCTCGTCCCGTACAATTTGTTAATACATATATATAGAGAGAGAGTGCGTGTGTGTCTATGTGTGAGTGACGTGGAGACGACGTTGACACCATGTGGGTTTGTAAACGTGGCACGATACAGTTCGTTCACCGCACATGTTATCCTAATCACTTGAGTGTCTTGATTCGCTCGTACCATTTGGGTTTTGTTCTGCTGCTTCTCAGTTATATGGATGATCGTGTAATTTTAACGCAGTATGTCGTAGCCTTATCTCTTAAGGGCTAAGTAAAAACAGCTTTTTTCGTACGATTGTGATTCATCAAAGTCCTTAGGTGAGCTCAAATGGAGCGGACCATAGAGGATAAAATTTCTCAAGGCAATTGCACATGAAAACGCCTCAGGAATTTCGAGGAATTAATATCTTATCCGATCCACCTTTTATTATTTAAAATAGCTGAATCCAGTCAACCTGATGTTTTAAAAATAATTTAAAAACTGAAAATTTTAATTAAAAGCAGTGTAAATTTTTTTTATGTATTTTTTATAAAAGTTTTAAATTATACATATATACAACCCACAATTAATAAAACCAATATTTAACTTATCATAAGCCAAAGATAGCCCTTTTTCACTTAATCAAGAAATATCTATAAGCTAAGAAGCCAAAATAATTAAGCATATAATTATTTTCGAAAGGCATCAATCATAAGAAAGTTTAAATATTGAGGAAAAGGAATTAAAAAGAAGGACAAGACAATTTTGGTATTAAAATGGGATATCCTTTTAGCATATAATGGCCTGCATGGTGGGGGCCTTGGAAGGGATAAAGCAAAGATAAGATTCCGTTGGGCTCCCACCATTTGTGCTTTTCTTATATAACCCATCTCGTCACCCGTTTTGACTTTATAAACCAATCACAAAAACAGAGGATACCTGAATTATAATTATGGGATTATTTATACGTAACCATAATTAATTTATGTTCAAAGGAGAAAGAAAAATGGAACAACTTAGCTATTTTGTAAATATTAAATGAACTTCCATCACAGTTTATTAATTCATGGTTTTGGGGGGTTTAATAAATCGTCATTTAAATTACAACACAAGTAATCAAAATAAGTCAATTTATGTTTATTATTGTTTTATATATGTTTGTGTGTGTGTGTGTGTGTCTTATTGCCAAATTGGAAAGACAAAAAGAAAGAATTTTGTCAACAAAGTTTACCTTTCTTTTGTTGACAACAACAAACATGAAAGGGTTGGCACATATTGGTAAGGAATTTAACTCTTATCTTCTGTCCATACTCCTATGTTGAAGGATCTTTTAACTGTAACTTAATTAAGGGCAAAATCAAGA
Source organism: Pinacopodium congolense (assembly GCA_028565735.1). NCBI lineage: Eukaryota > Viridiplantae > Streptophyta > Magnoliopsida > Malpighiales > Erythroxylaceae > Pinacopodium > Pinacopodium congolense. The sequence goes on from JAOXYD010000007.1 coordinate 11,211,785, forward strand.
AATCTCCATCAATTATATATCAATAATTGTATCTGTCTTGATCAAGATAATTTGTTTTGTCTTTTAGTCAGCTTTTCCTCTTAGCATCTAGAGGCTTCAAATGCATCACTTCAACTTCGGGATCATAAGTTCTCTTTTTTTGGTAGTGGGATGAATCAAACCTGAATCATTATCACAAAAGGGAATTCCTAGTGGCAAAGGAAATGGGTTATGCTCTAAATTAAGAATGCAATACTAGGTTTGATGCGAAAGGAGAATAAAGCTACTACACTCCAATTAGTATGATAAACTAAAGGGCTTATGAACAGAACATTTTTATCCTCGTACGAAACATAAAGAAAAAGATCTTGAAATTGCACCAGAAAAGAAATCAAAATTGGATTTCAATGTCTTTCTTTAGTCAATTAGAATCACGAAAAGCACCCAGCAATTACTAGTCCATGTTTAATATCCATTTCAATTTTTATTTTTAATTTTTGGTTTTCTAAACATAGAAACAAAAAAAAATTACAGAAATAAAGAAAAACAACGTACTATTACAATACAAAAATTCAAAAAAAATAACATAAAACCCCAAAAAACACACAAAAACAAATACAAATACACAAATACACAAAAACACACAATACCAAACATCTTCTAAGGTTATTTTTCTATGAAAAAAAATTTACTAAGGTTGTTTTGAAATGTACTTCCCTTTGTCTACATTGAAATATTTTAACAAAAAATGAAAATGCATATACATATATATACTTAATATGTATTTACTATAATCTAAAGTCTGTTAAACAAAGGGATATTTAGGTTACACATTTTAGGGATAAATTCTATGACGTGATTTACAAGAATTCTTATTTTTTAGGCAGCTCTAAAGCAATCATTTGAAAATGTCATACGCAAACATGCAAAAGTTTTAATTAACTTTATTTCGTGATCAATTTATAAAGATTTCACTTTGAAAATATTGAGGAAGCGTGTGGATGTCAGATTTTTGGGGCGTTGGGCGGAGGGAATTGCTTATCATTAAAGGAAAATATTTAGTGGCCCTCTCTATTGATATCTAAGAAGCACTTTAGACATTTTCCTCTATGATGTAGGACTATGTAGTTGAGTCCTTAATTGAAATATTATAGCACCAAACGGCTTTTGGACATGTAATCGCACGGTTCACGTTAAAGTGATGACTATTTAATAATCCCACCAAAGTTATGAATACATTAACGAGGTTAAAGTTATACTGACCCCGTGATAGCCATTTCTTGTAGTCCCTTGTCTCTGTTGGCCTCTCCCACTACAAGAAATTTTGAATGTTATTAGAATCTCAATCGAATGATGTGCATTTAAGCATATAATCTAAACATGCAAAGATAAAACTGGGACCATTAGGCATCTAGTTGAAAGTTAGCAAGACATAGCATACAGTCAAAAGCATTATGATGGGAAGAAACAAATTTACAAGGGGAGAAAGATTGATCTATAACTACAAAAAGACAATATTCTTCATCTTCTGAAATGTGCCCGTGGATGAAAGAATTTCAAGTCAAACCACACCAGAAGCAGCAAATCATAACTTACCAGGCGATGTATCCCCCACCCTTCGGTTTATTCTTGCACCAGGGCGAGCTAATACCCATTTGCCAAAACCACATCGTTCATTGTCCCATTGAGGGGAGACATTGAAACTTACAGCAAAAGATTTCTGGCAGACACCTCTCTACTAAGAATATGGAGAGGTAAGACTGTCCAAGCTCAAGAAATTCATTAATCAATTTATAATTTCAATTTAAACCGTGCTTGGGATCAGCTGTGTTTTATTTCCTGTTCTTGCTTCAAAATTGGCATCGTTTTGGTTGGTACTCTTAGCATCACTACTTGATGTTCTCATTTCAGGTAAAGATATTTGGGAGTTACTTAAAGAGATAATTTTATTCTTTTCGATCCCATCTGAAGCTGATTTTGATCCTGACAAAATCCGCTTGAGTTGGGATCTTTGGCAGGTAATTCGCCCTTTATTCCACCGAGGGAAAGAAAACAATGGCGATGCATTATCTTGAAGGAATGAGTACACAGCCTTCACAAGCGGAATGTCGTCTGTTGAGCTTTTCTCCAGCCTTCCCCTCCTATGTACGAAACAAAACATGTAACCATTAGTCAGAGAACCAACTACAGTAGGCTAGAGCAGACAAACATGCTAAAAAGCCATAACTCAGTTTTGAGTCCAAGTGCTTTCACCATTCACTATGAACTCTACATCTATGGCTAGACAAGCATAGAATAACTCCTTTACCAAACAAGTACGAACAAACAATAAATGCAGTTTGCATGCCACTGTTCCAATCTATCAAAAAGCAATTTATATTTCCAGGCAAGGACCTTAACTTCAGTTAAAATTCACCACCGATGCATTTGCAAACATGTCAACTACACGTCATACTGTGTCCAACTTCAAAGTTTTCCATGGTATGAAATTGAAACCAGAAGGATTGGAATTAGTTTGAATAATCCTGTACTTGTATTCTTTATGTAAACTAAAGATAGACTGGGTCATGTCTATAAAATGACCCTCATGCTGACAAGCCTTTGAAATAGATACTTATGAACAGAAGAGATCACTGAATCAATAAAGAAGGAAGATTTATTATTCTATATGAAGCAGCTGTAGAGATCAAACCCCTGGTAAATTTTCAGAAAGCCTAACACAGATGAACACTAGTGTCACAATTCAACAGAAACTCACATAATAGGAAACAAATGGAATTTGTGCTTAATTAATGCAGTTTAATTTATACAGGATTATGTCACAATTCAACATCCATTTGATAGGCAGCCTGATGGAACAAGACAAGCTGGCCCTAAGTTGTAACACGAAAGATGACAGGCAAAGAGCATGGTTTGAGCAATCATATGAAGCCAAACAGTGTAGAAGAAATCAGTTATATAAGCAGTCAAATAACTCAAATAAACAGCTAAAATGGCTACAGACTGAACAAAATGACAGGGAAAGCTCCCACAAGTCCACATATTTCCCCACTGAAATAAGCATGATTTGTGCAGGGAAAACTGGACTTACACTACAACAACCGCCGCCAACTGAGGAAGATCCTCACCATTCAAGAACATCTCATGCATATCATTGAGCCAAACAGACAGCGCTGTATAGGCACTGCCTTCCCACATCCTGCAAATTCTCCAACATCAAACATTCAAGAAGTCATTGTAACCAAAAGGAATTCAAAAAATAATTCTCTGTTACCTATGGACATCTACAGACCACACGAGTTTGCTTTTACGAGAAAGTTCAGGAAAAAGCCCCCTTTTTGATGCTTCATTGAGAATTCTTGCAGCTCGTTCTTTCTGACCCAGCCACCAGAGAGCTTCCAGTAGTGTGTTATAAAACCTGACCCCCAAGCCACAACCTTCAGAGTTAAGTTTCTCAAATACATACTCAACCATTTGCCAGTTTGATTCGTCATCATAATCTCCCTTGATCATTTGGCCAATCACTTGATGAATATTCGATGTCCTATTGATGAGCATATCGTTGAGTATCTCATAGGCATCATTCAACCTGAAAAAAAAGGAAGCCATTTTATGGATGAAAACCAATTTATCTAGCAAAAAGTTAAATGAGGTCAGACCACAGATTAACAAGACAACATATGGTTTATTTGTTTCAGTTTGAAATAGCTGTTATATGGAAGCATCAAGAAGTACCTATCATCAAGCATTCTACGAGAAAGCCTATAGTTGTGCTACATAGGTAAGCACCAAAATTACCCAACAACATAATGATCTAAGCTTCTCACCATGCGTTTTACACATGAAAATTATATTTTGTTCTCCACATAACCACATATTCATAAACTAGATATAGTTCAGTTTCCAGTGGATAGCCCTAGGCATCAGACACCAAAAAGCCCCGCATTAGTGAAAAAGGGCACAAAATAATCTAAATATTTGTAAAATTCAAATAAACATCTAACATACTTAAGATTCAATTCAATAGTTTTAAACTTAACTTTAATTTCATGCACTGCATATGCTTAGATTTACCATCATGCATTGCACAGACTAATAATTGGAGCAGTAGGAGATGGAGAAAGAAGAAGAAGAAGAAGAAGCATAGAGAAAGACATTTAGAATCATGGAACTTAATTTCTACTGAGATGGCTCTTAGTAAGATCTCCTAATTATGCTAAATTAATTGATGTGGTATCCATCAGGATGAAATAGAAGTTTAACAGTATTAATAATTATAGTGAAGTATGGTTAAGGGAGGACAACTAAGATATTTAAAAACTTATAGTAACTATGTCTTGCAAGAACTAAGAAAGTACAACTAGGAAATTTAGAAGTCTTCGCAATTGGTGAGCTTCTGATAGAAGTTTAATAGTATTTGTAGTTGATTGTACATCTCTTTACTTGACAGAGAGACATAAAAGACTAATGATTCTGAAAAGACAACAGCAGTCACAACAAATAATCTTGCAACCAATTACGGGGCATTTATGTCAGTGGTTATTATTCAATTGTTTTGCTGGGCCAAATAGTTTAGTTAATAAAGCTAACAATTATTTTTTAATTCTTAAAACACCTACGGGTCAGATCTGCCCTCAAGTAACAAAAGCTATGGTTTTACCAAATTATGAGAAAGACAATGACTATGATCCATTTTTAAGTGCACCAGAATAACATCACTCATATGAACCACCCAGCTTCCATGGCCTCTACTACTAGAGTGACCGAAGGCAGGGGCTATGCTGTTATTAAGAAAACCACACTTGTAAGTGATCAATATTTAATAGCCTTTTGACATCAATGGCCTACCTCAATGCCAAGTAAACTGATGGAAAATTTTTCATGAAATCGAGTTTTTTCAACACTGGACAAATAGAGTGTCATCTTATGTCTAGTGCACTACCTGGCTTCCAGCAGTACCTAGGAACTAGATCAAGTCCTGCTTTCAAATGAAAATGTAGTATTAGCATAATACTGAAGTCTAAAAGACCACTGCTGTGATAAGTTGAATTTGAACTAGTTGGGAACCCAATGGCCAATGTCATACAAGGAAATTTACTTATTTTTGCACGCTATTGGTGATTTAGCTATCAAAATAAGCATCTTCAATCAGTAAGATTGAAAACATCTTCAATCTGGTTCTTTTACGTTCACACATCATCAACATGTCACAAACATATATAGTGCAGAAAATTCATGTCTCTGATAAATGACACTTAAGAAATTTTTTCGTTCTGTAAAAGGAAGGGTAAGCTTCATTATTAAATCAATTTTACCAATTGATTAATTGATACTGAAGCCTTTCCTCTCAATTCTTCTCCATTTTTTCTTTTTTTTTTTCCTTCCTCCCTACTCTAAACTTCTAGTTTTTCTTCCCTATTTTTTCTGCTAATTTCAAACCATAGGTTTGTCCTATATCAGCTAGGAAAGGCATAACAAACATGAAAACCTAAATTTTGAAGAGAAGGATGCACCTAACAAGAGCCACCATTTGAGGCAAAACTGAAAACCTAAAGATAGAGCACAATCGCAATTACCATGAAGCTAGCAAACAATTTTTATGGTCTACTTGATGTCATACAACCTAGCATGTGAATATTTGAATCATATTCTTGAAAGTATACATCACAAATATACTAACCAACAGCGGAACTGAGCAGAACATATTGCAAAGAAGTTGATGCACTTAAAACAAGTCCTAATTAAATGAAAAATGACTATGAGAAGCAGAGGAGTTATGCACACTAACTAATCATAGCAAGTAGTTTCATCAGTTTGCAACACAAGAAGCTCATAAAGACAGACAATTAGCTTATAGATCTCTTTCACTGTCTGCCAAGTAAAAATAAGGATAATGCTGAAAAAATAGGGCTCATAACGATCAACATAAAACCCAGGTAGCACAGACCTGTTACTTTTTGCGTACACAGCCAGCATCATACAGTAGCACATGACACTTGGCAATATTCCCAAGGCTCTAATTTCTTGGAATTGCTCCTCACTCTCCTCAACAAGACCTGCAATACAGTAAACGCTTAAAACAGCCTCAAGGGTACGCTCATCAGGGCTCAATCTTGCCTTCTCCATTTCAACATAAGCCTTAATAGCTTCTTCAAACTTCCCCGCTTGTCTATAACCTTCAATCATTCCATTGAAGGAGTATCTATCTCTTCCTATTCCAGACTCATTCATCTTCATCAATATTGCTTCAACTTCCTGGTACAACCCACCTCTGGCAAACATGTAAATCAATGAATTGTAAGTCTCAACCATAGGTATGCTTCCCATTTCATTCATGGTATTCAGCATAACAATAGCCTCCTCATACAATGCAGCCTGTCCATAGGCTTCAATAACACCTGTGTATGCCTTTGAACTAGGAACTATCTCATTCTCACTCATATGAAGTAAAATCTTCCTAGCATCTTCGTGCAGCCCTCCTTTCCCACAAGAAAAGATTAACCCCTCGTAAGTTCCCATATTAGGCTTCACATTCTCCTCAATCATATCATGGAATAAGGTCACCACCTCCTTAAAGTAGCCACCTTCACCAAATACTTTGATAAGAATATTATAGGTAGCAGCATCCGGCTTTGTATTACTCACTTTCATCTCCAAGAAAAGTTCCCGTACGTTATCATACCTTCCATGTCTCCCATACAGATTCAACAGCATACTATAAGTGGCTGCATTTGGCACACACCCAGCTGCCTGCATCTGTCTAAACACTCCCATTGCATCCTTTACATTCCCCAATCTCGCATATGCCTCTAATAACACATTGTATGAGGAAATCTCAGGTAAATTTCCACTCGATTCCATTTCCTTAAGTAACCCACTGACTTTCTCCAACCTATTCAATTTCCCAAAAGTCTCCACAAGATAACTATAAGTGTTAATATCAGGTAATATCCCACCTTCATTCATAGTCCTAAAAACCATCTCAGCCTCATCCCCCAATCCCCTGCCAGCACAAGCACTAAGTAGTGTGTTATAAGTTACTATATCAGGTTGTATTCCTTCATGCCTCATTTCCGCGAATAAGCCTAACAATCCCTCCCAATCTAAACCACCTCTCGCACATGAATTTATCACAGTATTATAAGTCAATATATTCGGCAACACCCTCTCTTTCTTCATTCTTTCTAGAAGCTCCAGAGAAACCTGGTACTGACCGTGACGACCATACGAGTTGATGAGAGCAGTGTAAGAGAAGACGCTACGAGGCACACCATTTGTGGGCATTTCCTCGAATATCTCGGAGCACTTCTCGAGAAGGCCTTCGCGGCCTAACAAACTGATCATAATTGTGTAAATATGCTCGTTAGGCTTGCACCATATCTGTCGCTGCATATATTTGAAAAGCCTGAGAGACCTCTGCCAATCTCCACGTTGAGCAAACTCCTTGAACACCAAAGCAAAGTCGTTTAGCGAAAGCCTGTTCTTGAAGATGTCCAGGCAACGCGCAATGCTGCCACGTGGCGGGAGGCTACTCAGCTTGTTGATTAGGGTTTCCACGTCGTAGCTGTACTTACCTTTCTCGACAACCACGCTTGGGTTGCCCAGGACGAGTTCTTTGGTCTTGGCCCGAGTTTTTCCGGCCCCAGAGTAGGTTCTCCGTTCGATAGAAACGGAGATGAGCCGTCGGCTGACGAGGAAGTTGAGCGATGAGATGTACTGATGGCCATGTTTGGACTTGAGTACTTGTGTGGAGATAAATGCGGGGTGAGGGAAAGAGAGAGACAGCGATAAGGTCATGTTGGTGATTTCGATAACATGAGCTGCAATAGTAAGTGGAATATTCTCGGGAAATTAGAAATCGGAAGTTCAATTTTCTCGGGAAAATTCGTTCATCAAGATTGCAGCGAAGAGAGTGGTTTGAACTTTTGAAGGAAGAGAGTGGGGAGGAAGAACTGCAAAGTAGCTCCAAGAAAGACACGTGTCTCTTGTGGATATGAGGAAAAGGTACTCCCGGACCGACCCGGTCGTTATCAACTTGACCCGAGTGATTGTCGGACAAACTTTTGGCGGTAACAATGTTTTTCCTTAATTACTCCCATTTATCCAAACAAAATAATCCCTTTTTAAAAAAATTTAAAATTTGCAGCACTTGAAAAAAGGCTACCATCCCCAGCCCGCTTGTCCTCCGCAGGCCCGCAATCTCCACCGCACAAACCGCCATCTAACCCCGCTTCCCAAAGCACCCCCTGCTCATCGAGCCACTACATGCCAGCTGTCGTGTTAGGGTTTCCCTGACATCCACTTAAACCGATCCACGTCATCACCAAGGTGACATTTGTGGGTCCCTGTGGCTGTTCATGGTGCTTGGAAAGCGTATGAACCGACCCGGTCCTACGGGCACGTTACGTTGACGTGGCAGTCGTTGTAGTTAAGAGGAACTACAGAGGGCAGTCTTGTAATAGCGAGAGAGGCGAGTTTACAGTTCCTAACAGACAGGTGCGAGGGGGGAGAGAAACGAAAAAACGAATAAATAAAATAAATGAAAAGGAAAAAGGAAAAACAACCTCGTAGTTTCTACTTAACAACGTTGGTTGGTCTTAAGCAGGAACTAACTAACACTTTCGCTGCATTCTCGGCCCCAATGGCCGATTCCGAGGTAAAATTACCTCTGTACCCATGTCTTTTAATCTCATCGCCATCCCAACCTCCACCGCCGCCTCGCTTCTCTCTTCTTTCGGCGGCGGAAGTGGAAATTGCGATGATCCTTACTTAAACGAGTGTTGATTCCGATTTTTTTTCTCATGTTTTTGTTTCCATCGGCTTACGTTCTGTATATTCTCTTAGTTTGATTTGGTGTTCTTTGTTTTGGTGGGAACAGAAATTGACGGCGTTGAAGAAGGCCTACGCAGATATTATACTGAACACGGCGAAGGAAGCGGCGGCGAGAATAATGATGTCCGAGAGGAAGGCGCAGCGGTATCAACGCGAGCTTTTCTCCGTAAAAGAGGAGGCGCTTAATATGCTTCTTAGGCTGAAACAGATGTTAGATTCTAAGGTATAACTGCTCTTCATTGACTTGTTTCGCTCGCTCTCCCTCTCTCTCTCCGTGTGCGTGTCTGAATAATGGGAGTGGTTTTCTGGCTTTTTGTTTGCTTCGGATTCAGTTTTGTTTTAAAGCGGTGTTCTTGTTGTTTTGTTAGCTTGTTTGGTACTAGGATTTTTCTTGTGGATATTTTGTTTCCATTCTGTTCTTTTTGATCCTCAAAAGGATTTCTTTTAGTTGTTTCGGTTTTCAGTTTCTATATGAAGTGAGTAGCGTTTTTGCTCTTGCTGATAAAAGCTTAATATGTTAAATTTCTCTTCAATTTCTTGATTCAAATTTATAGCTCCGTGACCCTTTTCTTTTGCACTGATTTTAGTGGTCTTATTCTGTTTGGTTCACTATTTTCTGATTGGAATACAAAAGTTGCTTCAGGTATGTGCTGACCAATGAAGGTATCTCAATGTAAAGAATGGTCTGGTTGTATTGTATCGAGCTATTCTTTTAGTGTCAAGGTCTTTGTTATTATTGTGGAAGATCGCTTGTTGGCCTGAGTTTAAGTGCAACTGTTTCCTTAAATTGCTTTTTAGTTCTATTCACCATCTCGCTTAAAAACCTCTTACCATGATATATGGCAGTTGGACAGATGTTGCTAGTCTTAAATTTGATATATCATTTGTTGTCAAGTTCGCATGCACAGGAATGTAATCTTATGTCTGTCTGAATCAGAAACTTGATTGTGAGTTTTAAGAGGTGAAAGATTATATGCATTTGGACCATGTTTTCTCAGTTGGTAAAGTACTCTCCTCATCTGCAATCTGAAAAGTGTGCCATGGTATCCAGAGCAAGTTAATGACAGTTAAACTTGCTCATGATGGCATGTAACTTGAGTTCCTGAGATGTACTAATTGATTATGGTAAAAGGAAAGTCATTTCAACCTAAATTTACTTCTGTCTAGGAAGATCGGATTGTAATGTTAAACAGCCTGCAGTGGCTTAGATGAGCTAGAGTGAAGATTGGTCTAAGCTTCAAAACCATACATGTACAATTATGGAGTGATGAAGTTTGTTTATTGCAATAGGAGCTGAGTTTTTGGACTTTGCTTGTCAAAGAAAGTAACTTCTCATAGATTATGAAGAGAATTTAGACATAACGTCATCAAAAATTCAGTCACCTAATATACTTTTAAGCAGTTGCAAGATTGCTTTGTAAAGGTCATTGCTGAACATAAAACTTCAGTCATTTGTTATATGTTCTGCACTAGGAGAAGAGTTCCAGTATATACTTGAAAGGTTGTTCCTTAAAGGAGAGTAAGAGATTTTTCAATGGCACATCTTTTTATCTATTTCTTGTTCTTTAACATTCTTATGTTGTCACCTGTGTTAAATACCTCTATCACGCACCCACTGACACAGATTAACACCTATTAAGCTGAGTGGAGTGTCTAACACACTTAGGTAGGTTGAAATCTAGTCTACCATTCTACTGTACACACTTTCCTGTACATAGTGCTTTGATTACGCTACTTATCCTTCTACTGGCACATCATGTATCTAGGTTAATGAAGCAGAAATGACAATATTGAGTCAACAGAGAAAGATTGAAGAACTAGAAGCACAACTTGGGGAAGCAGAGGATATAGTAAAAGACCTTAGGGCAGAGCTTAGACAGTTACAGGATGAAGTGGAGAGGGTGGCACAAAACCAGATGCAGCCTTTGGGTAAACAAACTCCAGAAGCCGGTTCTGGTAGTCAGGAAACAGAAATGGAAGAGAAAAGATTATGCCCTTCTTTGCCTGCTACACCATGTTCCATAACTACAGCTCATGATATGAAGGACTCATCTCCAGATGGAATATATGATGGTACAATGTGCTGCAGGGATGATAATTTTTACAAAGATAATAACTATGTTTACAACCCTGACCTCGCTTCAATTGTTATGAGGAGTAAAGAGCCTGAGCTGTACAGGAATGGATGCACTCAAAGAATACGTGCATTGGAAAGGAACCTATTGGGTGGAAATGGGTGTCTTTCTGGACAAGCTGTTGGTCCAAAAAATCAAATATGCAAGGAAGAAGGTGAAGAGGATGAGCAAAAATGCAAGAAACTTGCTAACGTGAACAATAACACGTTTGGTGTTTACACAAGTCCAGACGAAAGCAAGGTAGTGCCAGCAGATGTTGACTGCTTGCAAGTTTGTGCTGTTACATCATTTAAAAGAAAAAGAAAAAGAGCAATGAGATGTAAAAAACGCAAAGCTCAACTTCTAAAAGAATTTACTTATCAGGGTGGACATGTTATATCTGTTGGAGATTCTCAGAAGGATCCAGAGACGCATCTACCAAACAATTTCTCTTCAAATACTAATGAACTGATCGTGCAGTCAGGACCTTTAGAAGCGGAAAAAAGCAACTCAGGGTTTCTTAGGGATTGCACCAACCAAGAGAGAGAAAGCAGCAGTAACTTGTTGACAGGTGAAGAAAACAACAATCAGTTGTTGAAAGGTGAAGCTTTGAGTGGAAAGGAAGGTGGACGCACAGAGATTTCAGAATGTCCAGGAAGTAAAACAGTTATAGAGGCAGATGGTGTCTTGCTAGTAAACTCAGATTTGAAAGGAGCATATGCAAGTGAAGCACTGGCTAGTCAACAAATAGATAATAAGTTTCTCAAGTACACATTCCAAAGGAAACGAAAGAAGGAGACTCCAAACAGCCCTGAAGGGGAATCCTCTCTTGATTTTAGCACTTTTACAAGAGACGTGGATGAGAAACTAAGTGCTGTTATGGAGTCACAAAAGCCTGGCTTGTTAAGTGAATCACCCAGAGACAGTCGGAGAGTGGCACAAGTTGCTCGTCAGGTTGGTCAATAATTGTATTTGTACTGTCACTGCAATTTTTGCTTCTGTTTTTTTTTTTTTTTTTGCATGTTCACTCCGACCCTTTTGACTGATTGTTTTCTCCAAAATTATTCAACTTCTAGCTTGACTTCTAAGCAGCAGTACTGCTTTTGCCCAATTATACTGATATGAGCTTGAGAAGCTAGAATAGCTTCAGTTCAGCACCCTAAAGTAGGGATAATGCTTATTTCATGTAATCTGGCTGTCAATATCCCAAACATCTTTAAATTTTCAGCATTTTGAAAGATTTACCCCCATCAGGTACTTTTTATGAGAGATCTGCATTATACTCTTATGACTAAAACATTATTCACAGTGAAGCAAGTTTGTACTTGAAAAGATCTCGAAACTCCCTACCTGCTATGAAAGTTATCTTAGTTGTTTTCTTGGATTTGAAAGAGTAAAGATGAACTTCAAGCGAAAATTTGAAGTTCCTAGATTCCTAGAGATGGAAATCTAACAGCAAAGAGAACACTTCCTTCTGATCTGATGCATCTAGAACTTGAAAATCACGTATGTGGAGGCATTACATGATTACTTGCATGGGTGCCTAGCAAGTGAGCATCTTTACAAGTTTGAGCTTTCATGATTATATGCAATGGAACATGAATGTCAGTCGCAACATCATCCCGAGCTTAGATTATGCAATGTTGACTGTTAATCATTCTAATATACACAACGTGTTCTTGGAGTTGAGCGACTTGCCTTGGCTTTTAAGAACTTAAATCCTTTCCATGTCTTGGAGAAAATAAATAGAACAACAAAATAGGAATAGAAATTATGAGAAAACTCTTATAGGAGTAAATTTAGTTGAAGAAAGTATCAAAATTGTCTGAGAGATGCAAGAAACCAATGATATGAAGTAACGAAGAGTGAAGTAGCCCTGGTTGGAGACAGTAATTACTCATGTATTATCTGCAACTTACCTGAGATTAGAGTCTTACCTCGATTCGTGTTGAGAGACAATACTTGATTCATATATTCTTTAGTTTGATTGTTAATTGCTCTCTAATTTTTCTGTCTTTAGCAGCTTATATCACTGTCTGAGAAGAAATGGCGGTAGCTGCTTGGGCGTTAGAGAGGACACTGTTGTGTTGTGCTCCACGGATGTAATTACCAAGGAAGAGGAATTGTCTTCACTAAGTTAAATATTGTTTTTTCTATGGTATTATGTCTATATATTGTTGTAATTCTCTATTTTTATATCTTTGCCAGGATTTTGTATCAGCTTAAAATTGTTTATTTTATGATAAAGAGAAGTTTAATATCACAATTTGTCTCATTGGATAAAAATTGAACATGAGTGACTTGGGGTAGCTGAAAAACCATGGTCAGGATCCACCAACAAAAATAATAAAAACTCGTTATTCGCATTATTATCATTACTAAGAAAATGTTTCGATTTCTATGAAAGTTATTCATCTCAAACAAATTTCATTAATATTTGATTATTTGATAACAAGTTAATTTTGCAGCTAAATAGAGTCTATTGAGGTCATAATTTTATTATGTAAACAAATATTGTAGTAAATTGCTTTCCATTTTCAAGGTTAAACCTTAATAAACAAACTAATTAGAACACAAAAGTTTTTTAAGTTAAGAATATAACTATGAATCGAGCAAGTGAAAAATTAGGATGATTTGGTAATTATTTTTATTTTTTAATTATTATTATTATTTATTATTTTTATTTTGGTCTTTATTTTTAAAAGAAAAATACATTTTTGTTTAATTGAAATTTGAAATAAATTATTTAAATAAAAATTTATTTGATTGAGATTTGTCATAAAAATTTATTTAATTGAGATTTGTCATAAAAATTAATTTAATAATAAAAATTAAATACCAAATAAATTCAATTTTTAAAATTAAAATATTCTCTTATACTTTAAAAATATATATTAATTAATAGATTATGTTTATTATTTAATATAAAAATTTTATTTATAAAACTCATTTATTAAACATAAAGAAATTAATTTTATTGTTTATGATATTTTTGATAAATTTATAAAATATGATTATAAACAAAAGTAAAGTAAAAAAAGTTTTTTATTGATTTTGATATTACAAAATAAAAATACAAAATGAATAAGTAACAGCACCAATCTTACCTATATATTCTCCGAGGGGATAAAAATCAACCTTTATTTTTTTTGGTAAAAAGTATCATTATAATCTTAACTTTTTCTCCAATATTCAGCTCAAACCTTTATGTTTCAAAATGTTCAAGTCAGACAATAACATTTTAGAAACATTTAAAAATAATTATAATGTTTTAAAAACATTAAAAAAAACCCTGATCTAACTTCTATTAAACATTGAGATCATGATTGTTTTTAACCATTTTTAAAACATTGGTGTTCTTTTAAAATATTTATAAAATGTTATAGTTCTTTTTAAATATTTATAAACCTATAGAATTCTTTTTGAATAT
>JAOXYD010000007.1:11249960-11281700 GCA_028565735.1 Pinacopodium congolense
GACTAAGATTTATAAATTTTTTCACTTGAGTGATTAACATTTAAAAAATTAACCAGAAGAGGTAAAAAAAAGTTAGAATAGGAGGGTTCGGATCAGGGTTATTAGGCCGAACTGGGTCGGGTCGGGTCAATAACTAACGACATTAAGTTTTTTCACTCAACTAGTTAACTTTGCAAATGTTAATCACTCAATTAAAAATTTTTAAAACTTGATCACTTAACTGAAAAAATTAAAAAAATTTGATCACTTAATTGACTGTTATCCCTTAAATAATTCCAAGCAAGTCTCATAAATTGTTTCTATACTACTTTGTTTATAGTTTTTTTTAAGTATAAAAGCTAATTAATTAAAGCCATAAAGGCAACAACTGTATAGAACAAGGAAACAAAGAAACAATCAGCAAAAGTTGGTATCGAAACCAAAGTGCAAGACAAGTCAACAGAGGACACGGGTAACTCAACACAAAAACCAGACACCACCCCACTAAGCGGAGAAAAGCAATCCAAGGAAAGCAATCAGAAACAAAACACCGAGCACCATACAGACTAAGCAGCTAAGCTAATGAAAGATACTCATTCGACTGCATAAATAAGGAAACATCCAAATAGAGAGCACAGGGAGCACATCAACTACCTGCGTCAAGAATAAAGAAGATACAATACAAACCTAAGTCCTAGAGCTGATCCAGTACCTGCCATCGGTTTTGTAACAGTAAATTGCAATCCTTTTATAGCTAAAGCGTAAGAATTTGCATTCTAATAATTTAGATCAATTCCTTTATTAGATTCTCCCACTGAGGTATGATTATGACAAAAAAACCCTGCCATTCCTTTCCTTTCAAAGAATATAAATACCGTTAGCCAATGAAATCTTACTCACAATAACATCGACATGTTGCAGGGAATTTTAATTAAGGAACAAATTCACATTATCGTCAAGGGTTTGGGAAGGAGCCGTAATACAACAAATTCTCTGAATACCTGACCAAAGACTAGAAGAGTAGGAGCATTCGAAGAATAGATGATTAATGGACTTAAGGCTTTCGCTGCAGCGTCGGTAGGTAGGTGAAACATCAGTGAATCTGCTAATTCTGTCAATAGTGCTAAGCCTTCTACAGAGGGCTAACCAAAGAATAATAGCAGCTCGTAGAAGAGATTGAGGAAATCAAATAACTGAATATCGTGGACTGCGAAGCCAATGATTTCTTAAAAGATCACGACATGATTTATTCTTAAAAAGTCTGGAGGAGTGCTTGGACCAAACAAAGGTGCCCGCAATAAAGGGTTACAGCCTAAAGTAAATGATATCTTCCTTAATCCAAGATGAAAACAAAACCTCAAAAACATTGGATTAGGTAGTTAAAGTTTCAATCAACAGAGTGTGATCAGGAATAAGAGATCTGATCCGAGCAACATTATCAATCTCAAATAAAGGATCGCAAGCAAGCCAATTATCATGTCAAAAATAGCAAGCCCTTTCATTTCTTGGTTTAGTGACTATGAATGGATAAAACGAGTCTCATTTGTAATAAAATGCATATAGTCTAAGAAGAGTCATAACTGGGAGAGGTGGTCTAAAAACTAATAGAATGAAGGTAGTGAGCATGTAGCCACTTGATCCATAAGGCTTCTTTGTCTAATAGGACTTTCCAAATCTGCTTAGCCAATGAGTTTGATTAGTTATACGGATGGAAGTAATGCCAAGGCCACTTTCTGCTAGAGGGCGACATAAGTTACTCCATTTAATTTTGGCCATTGCCTTTTTCATTATATCTCTAACCTATAGGAAACGCTTGAGAAGTTGCTTGATTGTTTTGATTATATAGCCAAGAAAAACAACTTGGGAAGCCCAGTAAATCTACATACTACTAATGACTAACTTGATTAATTGAATATGGCCAGCTATAGATAAAAAATTATTGGATTACTTCTTTAGCCTTCTCTAAATCTTTTACAAGAATAACTGAAAATCTTGCTTGACAAGATGTTTATGAGAGATTGAAATACCAAGATAAGATAAAGGAAGCTTACCGAGAAGATTACCAGTAATAGTAGCAAGTAAATTGGTTTTAAGAGCAGCCTCCTGGACGATGAACATGTAGCTCTTATTCTTATTAATCTCTAGACTCGACAGATTGGTGAAGGTGTAGAGGGTAGCCATTAAATAGCTGAGTGAGGCAGGGTCAACTTTAAAGAAAATAAGAAAAGGACAGATTGCACATTCCCAATTGCTTGGATTTGGAGTGGAACCGAAAGCTACTATCTTCAGCTATAAATTACTTGAAAATCTAAATTAAAACCTACATGGTAAGGGCAAATAGATAAGGAGATAATACACATCCTCACAGAATACCACGAACACCGGGAATGAGAGCTGATTGCTGCCTATTAACAAGAACACAATAAGAGACATAGAGGATACACTACTCTATCCATTCGATGAAAGTTCCCAGGCAACCAAGAGCCTGGAGGACATTAAGGATGAGGGACCAATTGATAGAATCATAAGCTTTGGAGAAATGAATTTTAATCGCACAGTCATTCTTAGATTGCTTCCGGTTGTAATTTTTGAAAAACTCCTGAGCAAGCATAATATTGTCTCTAATGAACCAGCCTCGAATATGGGCGCCATGAGTAAGATCAATTAAAGGGTTGATATCATGCTTAAGTTAATAAAAGGGTTGATAGCATGCTTAAGCTTAGCTACCAAAATGCTAGATATAACCTTATACATAGTATTACAGCATGAACTGGGACGATAATACAACAAAGTTTGAGGGGTTTTTGTCTTTGAGATAAGAGTGATATGAGTCATGTTTACCTGTTTAAGCATCTAAACATTCTGGAAAAATTCCAATATTGCCTCAGTGAACAAATCTTTGGAGATAGGCCAGGTTTTTTAGAAAAAGAAAGCATTAAAGTCGTCTGGACTTGGAGCTTTATTAGGCTTGAGGGCAAATAATGCTTCTTTGACATCCTCAGTAGTGATAGGCTTGGTAAGCAAATCTTAAACTTGAATAATGAGCCGAGTGGGGAAAAGAATTTGCAGATTACAAGAGAAGGAGCAATTCTGACTATTGGGAGTTTTGCTGAATTGCTTCTGAAAAAATTGAGCTACTTCTTAGAAAAGGTCCCCTTAAGACTGAATGATGATGCCATCCTCTTTTTATAGAGAAATAATTTTATTGATATTTTTCCAAGCCATAACTTTTGCATGGAAAACTTAGGGTCGTTTCGTATTGCTGTGGATTGTGGTTTTTAATTATTGTTTTGATATATTTGTATTGACTTTTGTGTTTTATCCTCGATTTCTGTGCTGTATTAATGTGTTGTCTTTATCGATTTTTGTGTTAAAAACAAAAATAAAAAACTCCAACTATACTAAACAATCCCTTAGTGTTTCAATCACCATTTATCATCCATTACACCCTTGATCTTTACTTAATTAAACTATAATGGTTTAATAAAGCTTTGATGTATCACTGAAGAGCCTATTGTTCAATAACTTGAAGTTGCTCATTACCTGACAACAAGCTTAAAGGGGCTTGAAGACTAAGAAGCTAGTCGTGAGTAGAAGATATGATAAGATTAGTGTTATCAATATGCTCTAAATTCAGTAGCTTGAACTCTTTTTTAATAGCTTGCATCTTCTTGGAAAATTGAAACATTTTAACACCATAGATTGGATGAAGGAGACTTTTACTTACCGCCTCATGAAACCCATCAATCTTTGAGACATTTAAAAGGGATAATAATAACACAGATGAGTAAATTTTTTGAATTTTTTTATTTGAGTGAGCAACTTTTAAAATTTTTCAATTGAGTAACTAACCTTTAATCAGTTTTTCACTTAAGGTAAAAACATTACTTCCATTAAGTCCACGCTGACGTGATAAACGAACTTTATTACATCAGCGTTCACGTGGCAAAAGTATCATATCAACATCCATGTGGACATACTCTCACTTTAAAAATTTTCAATTAAGTGAGAAATTTTTAAAATTTTCAATTGAATGACTAAAATTTTATTCAATTCAGGTTTAAATTAATTTTTTCTTATAAAAATAATAAATGATTAATACATCAATATTTTGTTAGGAAGTATTACACAACAATTTCTAAGTTTAGTTAATAAATATATAATTTATTCCTTCAATCGATTAAAAACTATTTTATGGAAAAATATTTTGCAATTAAATATTTTCAATTATAAATATTTTTTTAATTGTATTGAGATTATATAATTATATTTTAAATTTTAAAATATATTAAAGATATTTTATAATTTAATATTATAAAATATTTTTGAATAATTTCAAATTATATTATATTTTCATTTATAAAAAACTGCTGAATTATATATATTTAAATAATTAAAAGTTATTCTATTGAAATATAATTGAAAATTATTCTTAAAAATTCAAAATTCAATAATAAGACTAGACAATTATTTTATAATTTGAAATTATTTAAAAATATTTTACAATTAAAAATATTCAAATTTAAAATTTAAAATTTGTGAAGGTATTATATTTATTATAATAATTTTTAAAATTTTTTTGATTATTTTATAATATTAAATTGTAAAATATTTTAAAAATATTTTAAAATTTAAAATTCAATGAATAATTTCAATATAATTTAAAAATTATTTATAATTGAAAACTCTTAATTGCAAAATATTTTTCGATAAAATAATTTTATTCGATTGAAGAAATAAGTTATATATTTATTAATTTATAAGTTGTTGTACAATACTTTTTAATAAAATATTGATGTATTAATCATTTATTATTTTTATAAGAAAAAAATTAATTTTGACTTGAATTGAATAAAATTTAGAAGGTTAATCATTTAATTGAAAATTTTAAAAGTTTCTCACTTAATTGAATTTTTAAAAAATATTTATTATTTAATTGAAAATTTTTAAAGGTGAGGAATGTGCCATGTGAATGTTGACGTTGAACTTTTATCACGTGAACGTTGACATGACAAACATCGTGAATTTAATAGAAGTAATTTTTTTACTTTAAATAAAAAATTATTTAAAGGTTAGTCAATTAATTGAAAATTTTTAAAGATTATTTACTCGACTAAAAAAAATTCTAAAAATTTACTCACCTATGTAACTATTATCCCTATTTAAAACGCAAATTTAAGATTTAAAAACTATATTAAATCATAATTTTCTAATTTAAAATTTACATAATAAACTTTCAATTGAAATATTATAATAAATGTCATAAAATTAAACTGAGTCCCTTTTTAAGAAATCATTAAAATTTTAAAAATAACAGCTTTCTTTCATCCTAAATTGAACTAAAGTTTTTTAATTGAGTTCACTAGTTAAAAAGGGGAAGAATCGGGACAATTTTGCATCCCAATTTGTGCATAATAAAAAATTAATCAAATGTTTTATAAATTAGATGTGTATAATCATCGAGACTTCCTCCAATATTGATTTCCTAAGAAAGATAAATCATAAATGACCAATATATTTCCATCTTTTCCCAAGAAAGATAAATTCCGAACATTGTGATTTGATTCTTGGTTACCCAATCTTAATTCATTCTTCTAGTTTCTAACTCAGCAAAAGAATGCATCATCAACGACCCGTTCCACCTGACGTCGTTGAGCCGGCTCGAGCATGGAGAACATACTTCCTATAATCCCACATTCCATCGCTGGCATGCCCGAACATGAGGATAATTTTTCTTTGCACCATTCTTAAGTTGTTGAAATGCCATTCTGTTTTTAGACCAGCTCAGCCCAGCAAGTGAATGCCTTGTCAATCATTATTACAGTCTGATCATTAATCCGACCATTTGACACTCTCATCCACGTCGCAGCTGCAAGTTCCAGGGAGATGAGACCCATGGTCTGGTCGGCTTATCCTTATTCCAAATTTGCAGAAAAGAGTTGGGATCTTAGATTTATCACTTTCAACAGAAATGCTTCCATGTCGCTTACATATTGCAACTTCTGAGTTTAAAAAAGAAATGATGTAACATGAAACAAAAATGTGGGAAACTTAGCAAAAACCCCCCGTGCGCAGGTAAATCAGTCTCTGTTTAGTTTAGGCTGCTTCGACAAGAATCTGGTCAGTGAAGGTGTTGATGATGTTTCAGAAGGCAACTCATCCGAAGTATGAGACTCAGACTGAGACAGGGACGGGGAAAATACTCCTCCTTGCATCTTTCTCTTATGGACTCTTCTCTTCCCCTTTTCTTCTCCTTCACCTCTCACTATGAATTCCATCAGTCGTTTCACATCAGATAATTTCACTGGTTTTAATATGAATTCTTCTGCCCCTTCTTCCAAGCATCTGTGTTCATCAATAAATATTGAAATGTTAATAGATTATGTTGCTAATGTTGTCAATATAGCTGAAAGAGGAGAGAGTACCTATCAATACGAGCCAAGATGTTCTCCGATGACATAATCACTACAGGAACCTCACTGAAAGCTGATGATCCCTGATTAAGAACAATGGAAGTATATCATTCAATCTGATATATTTAAAGATTTTCAGAAACCAAGAAAGGGAACTTTTTAAGAGCAGTCAAGGAAGTTCTTACTAACCTTGATCTTTTTGAGTAGATCGTATCCTGTCATTTCAGGCATGGAGTAATCCGTCATAATCAGATTTATCTTCTTCAAGTCCTGAAAATCAAACCCAATTACAACTGAGAATTATGTACTCTTTATGAGAATGATTGGAAATTCAGAACTGAAAGATGGTTCTTACATTTAAACCGGCGGGACTTTTCCCTCCGTCCAAACCCAGATACTGCAAAGCTCGTGTTCCACTTTCCACAACCGTCACTGCAAAAAACACCCACTTCCACAGTAAGTTTCAACAGTTCAATCTTAGTTAATTTGTAGTAATAAAGAGGGAAAGAAAAAAAAAAGCCAAAAGTGGCACACCTTTACACGAAGAGATCTTCAGCAATCTCTCGATGACTTTACGGTCCACGAAGCTGTCATCAACAGCAAGAACATGGAGCTGGTCCGACCCATTAGAGACTCCGACCTCCGACGACGAACCCCGCCTTAAAATTTCTCCGACCATCTCCATCAAAGCCCGGAAGAATAAATGATCTGAGATTTCGGGGTCACAAAAATGGCGAGAGATGCCAAGGCTTTGTACTACAAAATTCTTAAAGGTTGAGTCTTTATTCTTCAGCGACCCCAAAAGAAGAAATATAAGAAAGGCAGAATGTTTTGGGGTTATCAATAAGAGAAAAAGAGAGAGAAAGAAGAAAGATTGTGAGGATCCAACTCTTCGTGAGATCTCAGCAAATCTAAAGGCAGCCCCACCACTGGTTCTCTTGTCGTGTCCAAAAGAACATAAAATACTTGTCCTTCAATAACGATGAAATTCACTCTAATTAGCATTTCTCACGTTAATTTTTATAAGTAATGATTCTAAATTTCATATTTTATGAATTATTAGTTTAATTAATATTTATAAACTTCAACATCTCTCTACTTTTTTAAGTGAATTACTATTTTTCGAATTAATGATTTGAATATGAAATCTTTGAATTAATATGTAGGAGTACATTGCGTATTGAATTTCTCTTAAATGAGTTGAATTTGGGAATTAAAATTTGAGAAATGTTTACTTGGATACAGTGTTTTAAATTTTGTTCCATTTCGCATCAAACCGGCTGGAAAACGAAATGAAATAGTACTGTTTCGTACTAAATTTAAATATCAGTTAGTATCGCCCGATCCCGAAAAAATAAAAAAATTAATATTAAAATTAAAATTTTTTAAAATTTTTTTTTATATTTTGATATTTTTAAATTTAAAGTTAAATTAAAAACTATACAATTAATAAATTTATAGATTTTTTTTACAAATTTTACAAAATTAAAAAATTAATTTACAAAATTAAAAAATTAATTTATAATTTTAAAAAATTATCCGAAACAGTACTGGTATTGGCCGGTACTAATATGATATTATTTTAAAGATAAATTCGATATCGATACCGGTACTGTATTCAAAACCTTACTTGGAGATCAAGAACAATTCAGATTATTTATTAGATATTTAGCTGATTACCATATAAAAACCAATCAAGTTTTATTTTAATTATTTAGTTTACCTTATTGTGGGTATATTATTTTTTTCAAATGTTGTTGCCTAGATTATATAGTGGCATGTAGGTAGGAAATTTTAAAATTTAAGAATGATATTAATTGGAAGCTGAAATCTGAAAAATACTTACTTGCATATCAAAAAAGATATTACTTGCATATCAAAAAAGATATCAGATTATTCATTAGTTATTTAGTTGATTTGATTACTTAGATAACAAAAAGAAATCAGGTTAATGATTTCTTATTTTGTTTACCTAATTTTGATAGATCCATAATATCTCAATAAAAAGATTAAGAAAATGTAACTTAGAATGAAGCTAATTCAAAAAAGAAATCAAGTTAAGCTAGTACAAAAATAAATTAAAAATAGTATTATTGATACAATCTAGAACTATAAGCTGTAAAATCATTGTGTATGAGCTGGCTGATATTTGATTTGCTTTGGAATTTGGGTAGATCTATTTTGGATGGTATTATGTGGTTAGTAAGATTTTGCTATTATTTTCCCATTAAGGGGGAAAAAAAAGCAGATTATCCCTTTTTATTTATTTTGCTTTTGAAAAGTCTTGTTGACCATAGGGTAGTCAAACATAGGATCATTTTGGTGCTGACCAAAGACCTGACCATTCGAGAGGTCGCTGAAACTCCGCCAAGTCAACAATCCACCACCGACTCGGCGTGTTTCACCTCCATAGTTATGAATTTTTTATGGTCTAAATAGTAAATACACCATAATTTTTAGTAATTTAATATTTTTCTAATTCTCATATTTTAAGATTATTATTTACTTTTATATTATTTTTTAATTATTAAAATATCAACTAAAAATTTAAAATTATAATGACGTCTTTTTAAAATTATAAATAATATTTAAAATTACTTAAAACTTTAATATTTTTAATTTAAATTTAGATTAATTCTAAAAAAGTTTAGGTATTTATATTATGTTTTAATATTTTAAACTATTTAGTTTAAGATTTTATTTATACATTTTTAAATATTAAATTTTAATTTATATATTTTTTAATATTTTAAAATAAAAACTGACTAATTGACTTTACTGTAAGTAATAAAATAATAAATATAATATTAAAATACAAATAAAAATTAATAATATATTTATTATTATATTATTTGCAGTCGATAGAAGTCCATAAACTAAGACCAACTAATTATTTCTTTTAAAATATTATATTTTAATTTTACTTTCTAATATCTAAATATAAATATAAATAGTTTAAATCATAAAAATTAGAATATAATTTAATTTTTAGTACAACTTTTTGCAGATGTATGATTACGATAAATTATTTATAAATTACATAAAGCAATAAACAACCCTAGACAACTACTATTTGCTTTGATTTGCTTTGCCCCTTCCCCGTCCTCCGTTTGCGTGTAGAAAGGTCAGAACTATCGGGAAACATTAATTGGCCAGCTAATTGCAGAAGATCTTTCCTGGGATTTCTTTTAAAATCTTCTGCCATTGGATTTGCGAGAGATCAGAGACGATCGGGTGATGAAGAATTTGGGATTTGGAGAATACAAGATCCTGAAGAGACATGAAAATGGTGCGATCCTTTTCACGGATCCAAACTGCTGTAATTCGGTAACGGTTGATTGAAACGACGTGGTTGAGCTGACCACTGACCACAAGAGTAGACTACTGTAATTAAAAATGAATAAAAGAAATGATTTAGTCCTTTAAAATTTTAATATTTATAAAATATTAAAAATATCATAATATTTATAAAATATTAAGCGATGTTTAGATCAATGTATTAAATTTCGTATCATTACCATTGGTATAATTGATACCAATTATAAATAAGTAGAAAATTTTTCAATTTTGTACTGAATTTAAATACTGATCAGTACTAGTCGATACCTGAAAAAATAAAAAAAAATTTTAATTTTTAAATTTTTGTTTGTATTTTGATCTTTTTAAATTTAAAGTTAAATTAAAAATTATATAATATAATACATTTATAGTATATTTTAAATTTTTTATATAATTTAAAAATTTATTTATAATTTAAAATTTTATTTTAAACGATATCGATATTAATCGATACCAGTATAATACCATTTTAAAGATTAATCCGATATCAATACCGATACAATATTTAATATACTGGTTTAAATTAAACTTAAATTTTACTTAAATTACTAACGTTATATAAATATATTAAAATTTATCACTTCAAAATTATATTTCCAACAAATTTTATAAATATCATAATTTTTTAATACAATTCAATGTTAAAGTTTTTTTTAGATCTTTATTCAAATATTAAAATTCAAACACATGCGCGCAATGAATTGAGAAAACATATATTTTTCCAGAAGATTAAGCAACGAAAATTCCAATTATTCATCCAGCAGAATTTAATGCATGCTACACACATATACAACAACAAAACAAAAAAAAGGAAAACCAAGTAGAGCTAAAGAGTTTCTTGATTTCACCATAGTTGATCTCTATTCTCAACAATAAATAGTGAGAAAATAACATAGAGCACACCATCATCCTGCCACCTTGAGGACCATGATACCACAAAAAAATAACATGGGAAAATCCTGTGTGTCTTAAGGTAATCAGGGAGGAAAGTGCTCAACATCCATTGAAGGACAGTTTGATTCAATTCTCATTCCTCGAAGCATACTCTTTGCTGTCTCTGTCTCCTGCAACCATGCACACAGAAGACAAAATATAACAAAGCCGAATTCGCATAAATAGGGAAATAACACATTGAGAAAGATTGCTAAAAATCTCCTTGTTGACACAGTGAAAGCATGGAAGATGAAGAGAACTCACGGGGCCTGTGTAGTCGAGAAGACGGGTACAGTACACCTCTGCTTCTTCATATCTCCCCTGGGCTCTACAATGTTGGGCAAGGAAGAGCAGAGCTTCAACCACATTTGGACCTTCCCTCTCTTCTACTTCCATCTTCTCCAAGTCCTTTTTGTAGTAAAATGCAGCCTCCTCAGATTGCCCTAGTTCGCGATGTAACTTCGCTAATTGATGCAATGCTATTCCTTCTCTGTCATTACAATTTGCAGCTCTTCTGTAACACTTAATTGCCTCCTCGGGCATGTGAATTTCATCCATTCCGTAACATCGAGCCATAGCGCTCCATAACCTATAATCATCTGGCTGTAAAAATATGGACTTCTTAAAATAATGAAGTGCATATATTGGCATGCACATCATTTCATAAGCTTGTCCCAGTCCGTACCAAGCTCGATAGTCACTAGGATTAATCTCTACTGCCCGTCGGTAGGCATCAACAGCAGCTGGAGTGTTTTTCATCTCAACATATTCGTGACCCATTAGCGTCCAAGCAGACAAATAGTTTCTGTTCAGCTTTAGTGCCCTCCTGAAGTACACAACTGACTTCTCATGCTGCCCCTTCAAACTGTAATAATTCCCAATAATACAACAAGATTCAGGTCTGTATTTATCTGTCAAAAAAACCCTGTGGGCAAGGGAACTAAGAGCAGAGAAACACTCCTTTGAATAGAGCACATTGGAATACATATCCATGTCTTCTATTCGGCAGGGGTCATTCCTTAAAAGTTCTTCAAATATAACTTCAACTTGTTCAAATTCCCTTAGACTGTACTTGGCTTTTGCAATTTGAGCTTGTATGTAGTTACTGTAAGTGAAAGTTCCTAGTAGAGATTCATATTTTACCAGAGATTCATTGTACATCCGGAGTTCCTGATAAGCACTAGCAATAAAGAAGTCTTTCATCCAATGATTACTGAGACTAAGATTATTCAAGGTCTCAATTGTTGTGCATATTGACGACAATTCTGACCAAGCATTCCAATTCCATGGATAGCTATTCACAGACTCCACAAGAACTGTACGAGCAAGGGTTTGATTGCCTCTCTCTCTAAGCACAAGGCCAAACAAGTATAGTCCAAATGGGTCAATTGTACCATTCTTGCGGAGAGTTGACAACTCTCTTTCAAGATAATCCAGTTCACGATTCACTGCATCACTCTTACCTAAGGGCCCCTCAAGTTCTATCATCTCTTCTTCTTTCCGTTTCTCTCCTGCCTTCTCACCAGCCAAAGGTAAGATACGAAAACAGACTTCACTTAGTTTCACATTATCAGCTAAACTTCATATCACATAAAACAATTATTTTTCTCAACTAAACATGTGAAAGTATAGCAAAAGGTGAAACAAGGAAAAAGACATGATCTGTAATGATGCAAAGTTAAAACAGGCTACTTTCTCAACCATAGAACTTCCAAAGGTAGAACCAGCTGTTTTCTCAATCAAAATATGTTGCTTAGTAGTGCATCACATCATCTTAAATGATCTCCATTTCTCTCCTTTCTCAGAAAAGAACTTGAGAAAATTTAGACAATTAAAGTAAAGATGCTACTAGGAGTCTTAGACTAAATTAACAGCAAGTTAGTATATTCATGATCTTTGATTCATGTAACAACCAAATTTGAGAAAAGTATACTCAAGGAAACAAGCATCAGTTTCAGCACTTACTTCACACAGATCCAGACGTAGGATGAGCAACCAATCAATAATATGTAATGAAAAATATTAATCAATTTTTGGAATTGATCCAGAAGCAACCATAAACACTGAGATGAAATTAATCAATAAGCTTGTAGATCATATTTGCTTAATTTACAGAAGGAACCAATTGACTCTAATTTGGACTACCAATCATTAGAAATTTACTCAAGAGTCACTACAAATTGCAAGCAGATGACAACTCTGCCATTAGGACAATAAATCCAATCAGACCATGGAAACTTTTCACGCAACAATCAGCCTTGAACGTTGCTCTTAACACATCAAGGCTCTATAATCAAAGTAACAAAAGGAATGCATGAGAAACCAGTGTGCAAGAGATACACACCAGATAAAGAGCATAACAGCGCAAGAAAACTGATTTCTTCCCAGTTTGATCCCGAAGCACATGAGCAGCCCTTCTGTAATCTCTGCAATCAAAGTAAGATTTAGCTAGAAGGTAAAAGTCACTGTCCACTGCCTCATCTTCCTCCATCACTGGAGTGGAAACATAGGACACACCAGTAATAGGTGTGGAAGTGGTCTCATTTGTGCGAAACCTCCTGCGAATACTTGAGCTTCCTCGTTGGAACCTAGTGTTTGAAGGAGTATACTTTGCAGGGTCCTGCTCAATTCCTACCAGCTGCTCTGCCGCCCTGCAAAAATACATGGAGACAGTGAAAACTCCTATATACCGATCTATAAACTCCATAAAATGGCATTAAAAGGAAAACGATTCTAAAAGGAACCCACTCCTCGTTCTGCTATTAAAAGCTAAAAGTCAATGCCCAAGTGCATATCAAACACGATGGATAACGAGAAGTTCAGTTTAGGGGAATCCAAGAAATCGAAGCTTAGATATATCAACAATCTACTTCAGATATAGTCCACGGTGTAATCCCTAAGCCCATGTACTTAAAACTAAGCACAAACTTCGGATGCCCATATCAAGAAGATAAGTTTAAAAATCAAACAAACCAAAGAAAGAAATTGTTAAGAGAGATGAGTAATGAGAAAATGGGGAAGCGGGTTTAGGGATTTAGAGCGGGAATTGTTACCATTTGGCGGCAGAGTGAAGGCAACGATCGCTCAGTTGGCGAATTGCAGTTCTAAGCTCGGTTCTGCAACTGTCTTTCGTACCCATTCCCAACTCTCAGTTAGCATTCACTCTCGCCTGAACAACCCTGCCCTTAAACAGAAAATTTACTTTTTGGTATTACTTTCTGACACCAAAATCAAAATTTGAAACTTCTCGGGGGTTATTCCCTGAGCGCCGAGGTTTTTGAAGAAGACGAGACCTTTTGATATGGATTTTTCAAAACAAGACAGCCCATATTGCACCTGAGCCCAAAGAGAGACAACTTTAATTATTTGAACTATCAAAAATGCCTCGTGTAACATTTGTTAATCTATGTGAACTCCAGTCCAACATAGATCTTGACATTGATCAGATGAATTCCACTGATCAATACGCATGATTCAACTGTGGCGGAACAGCCGCTCTCAGATCCACCGTCTTCTACCACTTAAAGGCCGCAACTTCACCGCCGTTCCTTCGTCACAAAGCGCCAGTTTATCCAAACTCATCCTTAACTCGTCGGACCCACGAGCTTTATCGGAAACTCTTCATTCCACCGCCATCGAATGGACACCAGACCTCGTTAACACAATTCTCAAACGCCTGTGGAACCATGGCCCAAAAGCTCTCCAATTCTTTCGCATACTCTCTCACCATCCTTCATATGCCCACCATCCCTCCTCATTCGACCTCGCTGTGGACATATCGGGGCGGCTCCGAGATTATCGGACGCTCTGGGCACTTGTTTCTCGCATGCGCTCAACGCGCATTGGACCTTCCCCCAAAACCTTTGCAATCATCGCTGAGAGGTACGCTTCCGCGGGAAAACCCCATAGAGCTTTTAAGGTGTTCTTGCATATGCGTGAATATGGATGTTTTCAAGATCTACATTCATTTAACACAATGCTTGATGTGTTGTGCAAATCGGGTCGAGTAGAGATGGCTTATAATTTGTTTAAGGCTCTTAGGGGTAGGTTTAAGGCTGATTGCGTTAGTTATAACATAATTGCTAATGGGTGGTGTTTGATCAAGAGGACACCTAAAGCGTTAGAGGTTTTGAAAGAGATGGTGGAGAGAGGATTGACTCCAAATATGACAACTTACAACACAATGCTTAAAGGTTACTTTAGAGCTGGTCAGATTAATGAAGCTTGGGATTTCTTTCTGGAAATGAAAAAGAGGAAGTGTGAGATTGATGTTGTTACTTATACTACGGTGATACATGGGTTTGGGGTTGCTGGTGAGATCAAAAGAGCTCGAAAGGCTTTTAATCGGATGGTGGAGGATCGCGTGCTTCCTTCAGTGGCTACTTATAATGCTTTGATCCAGGTATTGTGCAAGAAGGATAACGTGGAGAATGCAATATCGGTTTTTGAGGAGATGGTGAAAAAGGGTTATGCGCCAAATTCAGTATCTTATAATTTATTGATTAGAGGGTTGTTTCATGCAGGTCAAAGGGAAAGGGCAATGGAATTTATGAAAAGAATGGAGGATGATAAGTGTGAACCAAATGTACAAACATATAATATTGCAATTCGGTACTTTTGTGATGCCGGAGAAATAGAAAGGGGACTTGATCTGTTTCAGAAGATGGGTAGTGGGGATTGCTTGCCTAATTTAGATACTTACAATGTTCTGATAAGTGGAATGTTTGTGAGGAAAAAGTCAGATGATATGGTGGTGGCTGGAAAATTACTAGTGGAGATGGTTGATAGAGGATTTATGCTGCGACGGTTGATTTTCAATCGGGTTCTAGATGGTCTTCTTTTGACTGGAAATCAAGGATTTGCAAAGGAAATTCTGAGGTTGCAGAGTAGATGTGGCCGTCTTCCAAGACGTCTTAAATTATGAAGTATATGTAGATATCTGAACTGTGTTTGATACTCTCTTTTATATTCAAATGGCAATGCAGCTTTACCGATCAGTTGGCTCTCGCGAGTGATTATGAGCTTGCTGGTTATTTGATGAGATTTGTGGAATTAGCGGGTTCTTCTACTTGCAAGCTTAAATCTTCAATACTGATTCTCTGCAGAAGGATAGCACAGAGATGACTCTGATTGAAAAGAAGGGTTATGTGCCTACTTTGATCTTTCTGTATGTATTATTGGGAGGATGATGAGATTACAAGAGCAGCCCATTAATTAGTCTTGCGAAGAAGATTTTTTTTGTTGAATGCTAAGAAAGTCTTCTCGACTTCTGGTTTTATTCTGAAGAATCTTGTTTTGCCGAGTTGAATAGGGGAGTAATTTTGTTGGCACCGTGAGGATTAATTGATCTCACTGACAAGATTTCATTTAGGAAGTCTTACTATGAAGAATCTTCTTTAGCCGACTTGAATGTGGGATGAATTTTGCTTAGCACCATGACGAGGTATTGAATGCATGCTTACAACAAGTTCCTTGTTCAGGATTCTGGATTCAACAAGTTCCTTGTTCCAGGAAGATATGATGGACAAAAGGATTGTTTCCTTGGGTAATTACAGGGACTGAGTTAGATTCATTATGAAGGGCCATTGAGAACTTAGTGCAAGTTACATGCAATTGAAGTGGTGAGTACGGGATGAATTCCCTAAAAAGCATGTAAAAAATTATAGGAAAAAGATGAGATAATAATTGGCAGCTATGCGTATAAAAGGAGCGAGGGGATTTGTTTAAGATCACGCTAGCTCAGATGCTGCATAGGATGAGGGAAGGCCAAAATATTTTTGGAATCCCAAGGAAATAGAAGGATGGAGCCTGTGAGACCTTTTTCCCTTATTTTGAAAAGGATCAAAAAGATGCTTGAAGGAGGACATTTGGTTCAAGGGAGAAAGCTTTGTAAAACCTTTAATGGCACCCTGAAGGGGGTCTTAATCGGCGCCATTATATGTCCTTAACCTGCCGTTGATGCTCGATTGACAACGGTGCCGTTGTATCAAGAACAACCTAGCGTTAACGTAACTTATCTGGTTGAATTGTGAGGCATCTTGGGCACTTTTTCTTGATCGTTTTGGTTCTTTTTTTATGTCTAAATCTAGGACAATGTCTTAGCTATGTGTTCATGGTCCATGTGGCTTAGATAAGACTTTGGTTGGTTAGAAATGTGATGATTAGGATCAAAGGTAGTTAAAACTACCATTGTGTTTAAATTTCAAATGTCTTAACTAATGATTAGAGAGAAAATATGATTTTATTTCTGCTTATTGTGTACATAGGAACTAGGGTTTATATATAAAATTATCAGCTACTATTTAGGAAGTAATCTAACTACTATTTAGGAAGTAATCTAACTACTATTTAGGAAGTAATCTAACTATTAACTATATACAATCTCTCAATTATAACAATATCAATCTAATAATGGCTGGTCAACAACATTCCCCCTCAAGTTGGTGCACAGATATCGCACATGCCCAACTTGCAAACGAGATTATGGAACTGTTTGTTGCAGAGTCTTTTGGTGAAGACATCTACCAATTGTTCATTCGACCCCACATAGAATAATTGTAGAGAGCCATTCACAAGTTTTTCCTTCACGAAGTGTCGGTTAATTTCTATGTGTTTTGTCCGATCATGCTGAACCGGATTGTGAGCTATACTAATGGCAGCTTTGTTATTACAGTAGAGAGATGAACTTCCTTCATTCGTCAGTTGTAATCCATTCATCAGCTTCTTTACCCACAATAGTTCGTACACACTTTGAGCCATAGCTCTATATTCGGCTTCCGCACTAGATCTAGCAACTACATTCTGTTTCTTACTTCTCCAATTGACTAAATTTCCTCTTATGAGCGTACAATAACCAGTGGTTGACCTCCTATCATCTGTAGATCCAGCCCAATCAGCATATGTAAATGCTTCTATCTTAAGATGACCATTACTAGTGAACAGAAGGCCTGTTCCTATAGCAGACTTTAGATAGCGTAAAATGCGGAATACAGCTTGTAAGTGTGGTTCTCGTGGATCATGCATGTACTGACTTACCAGACTAACTGCAAATGCTATGTCTGGCCTAGTGTGAGAAAGATAGATGAGTCTCCTAACTAACCTTTGATATCTTCTCATGTCCACTGATGTACCTATTCCTACTTGTAGTTTGTGGTTGCTCTTGATAGGAGATTCAGATGGTTTACAACCCATCATACCAGTTTCTTCTAATAAGTTTAGGACATATTTTCTTTGGGAGATAAAGATTCCTCTTCTTGATCTAGCAACTTCAACTCCCAAGAAATACTGCAATTTTCCTAGGTCCTCAATTTCAAATTCATGAGCAAGTAGTTTCTTTAGCTTAGCCATCTTTGCTGTATCACTTCCAGTTACAATAATGTCATCAACATAGACAATAAAAAGCGTGATCTTACCTTGGGAGCGCTTGCTAAATAAGGTATGATTCGCATTACGTTGTTGATAACCAAAGCAGATCATTGCTCGATTTTCAAACCATGCTCGTGGTGATTGTTAGTTTGAGATTTGTCAACTCTATAATTCAACAATTGTCTCAGGATTTCTCTCTACGCGATCTTGGTAATCTTCATCACTTCTTTGGTATTGAGGTTTTACCGCACTCTCAAGGTATTCTCTTGTCTCAACAAAATTATATTTCAACTATTTTGGCCAAGATGGACATGAACTCTTGCAAATCGTGCCTCATACCTATGATTACGGGTTTATCTCTTTCCAAATTTCAAGGCACAACTCTCTCCCAAGATGATTCTACTCGTTATTGTCAAGTTTGTGGTAGTTTTTAATATGTGACTCTGACTATGCCTGATATCTCCTTTTCTGTGAATAAACTTTGTCAGTTTTTACGTCAGCCCATGACAATACACTTGCAAGCTCTTAAATGCCTAGTTCGTTATTGGTATAGTACAATTTCTGTTTGTTCTCTAATTAAATGTAGCAATCTTCACAATCTTATTGCGTTCAGTAATGCAGACTGGGCAGGTTGTCCAGATAATCGTCGTTCTATTGATGATTTTTTAATTTTTCTTGGCATCAATCTGATTGCTTGGAAATCCAACAAACAATGCAATGTTGCCTGGTCTTCAGTAGAGTTCGAATTTAAGGTTGTAGCGAATACTTATGGGGAGGTTAAATGATTGCAAAAATCGTTGCCTGAGTTAGGGGTTCAAATAAAGCAACTGCGGCAAATCTGGTGCGACAATGATGGTGCTATTTTTCTATCATCAAATCCAGTGTTTAACGCTCAAACTTGTCATGTTGAAATTAATTTTCATTTTGTCCATGATCTTATTGCCCAGAAGGAACTCCGTGTTGGCATTATTTCCTCATCTAATCAACTTGTCGATATACTTATGAAACTATTTTCTAAGCAACTTTTTGTTTGATTTTTCTCCAAGCTTCGGTTGTATTTTTTACCGCCTTCAGCTTATGGGGAAAGTATTAGATAGTATTGAATTGTATATGATATGATTTCTCAAATAGGTATAATTGTTACTCAAGTCCGTATATATTTCCTTGTATTGAAGTTGTTAATCACAAGATATCCAACTCTTCTATTATTCCTAATTCTGGTAAGTGACAACAATCTTTCAATCCAAATAATACAAAATCATTTCCTACCAACTGAGCTTAGATATAAGATTTGCTTTATGTCCTCTGATATAGACGTATGTTCAGTCTTGTACAATCGTTGCAGAAGCTAAAATCAGCCACCTGCCACATATATTATACGAATTCAAAACTCTCATATGTGTATATCAACGTGTCAAATATCATACCGGTACCAGTTGAAAATCAATACAGAATTGAAGTATTCCGTACCGGATTCAAATATTGGTCGGTATCAACTATTACCAGCCAGTGTTCGAAAAAAAATTTTAAAAAGAAAAATTTTGCATTTTGGTTTTTTTTAGGTTTTAATTTAAGTTAAAAATTACATAATATAATACATTTATAAACTATTTTAAAAATTTTATAATAGTCAACAACTAATTTATAATTTTAAAAAATTATCCGAAACGGTACTAGTATTGATCGATACTGGTACAATATCATTTTAAAGATAAATCTGGTATCGATACCAATACGATATTTAATACATTGGTGTAGATCCATTAAAAATTTTATTAGATCATATATAATAAATTTATGAGAGGATTAAAGGATGATAGATTTAGTATTTGAAAACTAAATCGGATTGATTGTTATATCGGATTAATTGAGAATTGAGTACTAATTGTATAGTTAAACTATTTAAAATTAAAATCGATTCAACAATAAATTAGTAAATTAATTGATTAAATAAATAATAAAATTAAATAGTTTTATTTAAAAATTAATTGATTAAATTATAAATTTATTGATGTAATAACAAAATTAATTAATAAATTAAAATAATATTTTTAAATCAAATTTAATTTTAAATTAATTTTATATCAAAATTTTGTAGAGTTTATTTAAATGGTAATGATTTATTTGATAATTTTAAAATTATTAAGAATTTCAATAATAATTATACGAATCATCTTTTGATATTTTTAATCCAAAGAAAAATAAAAAAAGCACGTAAAGGAGAAATTTGGACATGGCTTCACTTCCTTGCGGGCTGTCCAAATAAAGGACTTAAATAATTGGTGTATAATCCTCCACTGTTCTTTTCCGAACTTTTTGGTGCAAAAGCAACCAAGTAAGTACAACATAGAGCATACATAGTGGACCAGCATGAAAATATATATTTAATCATTAATTATTTTAATTTTGTATTTTAAAAAGTATTATCTGCTCTTTTTATTATATTCTTATAACATTAAATAAGAGATAAATATAATAAAATAAATCGTGTATTAATTAAATAAAATTATAAAAATAAATAATAAAACAAAAATATCAATTAATCTTCCAAAAAAGACCCTCATTAAAGTGGGAAATGAAAATGAAACAAAAAAACAAACAGCCGTCTGTCGTACGCATATCCTCCTGCGTTTCAAAGCCGTAAGCCCTCTTATACTGTACTTTTTGAAGCGACATTAATCTTATCCAAAACCGAACCAAACGAAACCAGTGGGACATCGCGTCAAATAATAACAATTTTGCTTCCTCGTCCCGTGGCATCATAGACCCCATGTTTCTGATACTTGGAATGTCCAGTCACCATGCATCTCATCTGCCACGTGTTCAACTTATCCACATTCTACATATGGCGTTGCCACGCCAGCATCGGCCTCATCAACCGCCGCGTCTTCATCTTATCCAAATTCTTACGTTTTTCTTCGTCAACGTGTCGTGTTGCCACGCCAGCAGTGGCCTCAGCAACTAACACGTGGAAACAAAGTTGTTGATTTCTTAAGAAGTTGCCGAGTCCACTTTTTTACTTGGAGGCCTCTCAACCATGAATCCATGATTACAAAATTCCAAAGATTAGAGATTTTCTTCACTTATCTGGAAAAATCCCAAAAAAGAATTTTTTGGGTCAATTTTCCATCACGATATTACAATCAATTTCAAAACAAAATCATATTATAATTCAACATTATTATATTTATATTACATATGTTTAAACTCTATAATTTTAAATGACAATGTAATCTATGACATATTATAATTTTTTAATTATTTTTATTAGTTTTTGTAATTTTTTAAGTTTTTGTACTATTCTTTCATTTTTTTATATTTTATTTGTATGTTAATTTTTTGTTTCTGTATTATTTTTCATATTTTTAAAAAATAGAACTAGAAGAAGAAATGAAAATTATTTTCAAACAGACCCTTAATTTTATAATAAAATTCATAATTAAAACTTCAAATTTCAATCAATGTAAAATAAAGAGTTTTTAAGATGTTTGACATTCTTGTTG
This sequence comes from Pinacopodium congolense, assembly GCA_028565735.1. Classification (NCBI taxonomy): domain Eukaryota; kingdom Viridiplantae; phylum Streptophyta; class Magnoliopsida; order Malpighiales; family Erythroxylaceae; genus Pinacopodium; species Pinacopodium congolense. The sequence continues at coordinate 11,271,493 of JAOXYD010000007.1, forward strand.
ATTTTGGTTTTTAGTTTTTATTTTTGTGTTTTTTTTGTATTGTTTTTTTTTTGTTTTTGTATAATTTTTTTAGTTTATGGATTATATTAATGTATTATTTTTTATTTCTGTATTTTTTCAGTTTCTATATTTTAAAAAATAGAACCAAAAATTAAATTTAGAAGTGAAACCAAACATGACCTTTGTTAATTGTTTCTTATTGTCTTTGGCATAAAAAAACTTATTTAAATTCATCTTAAAAAGTTAACAATTATTTTTAACAATTTATTTTATAATAGTTAATTATATATTAATATAAAAATTCATTTCAAATCCAAATAAAATGGTTAAATTCTGTATTTATTTTATAATAATCTTTTTTAGTGATCCATGTTTATATAATAGTTAATTATATATATAAATAAATTTAATATTTTTAGGTAGCAACTATTTTAAATTTTAAATGATGATAGCATTATCATAAACTAGATCAATTACCAAATGTAAGCCATTTATTAAGATCAATAACATTATTTTACAATCGATAAATCATCTGATGATGCAGAGTGATCATAATAATAAAAGAATCTTATTTTACTTTAATGATCATACTTGAACTTCTAATCTTTTAGACAAAATAAAATTATTCAGTAATATTAAAATCAAGAGCAATGGTAAGAATGATACTGTTATTATGAATAACATACCAATCAAAGTGTAGCAGTATCCAAAAGGGAACTCCTGCCTTTACTATTATGGAGTGTCAAACATAAATAGATAACGACAATATGAAGATGGGTATGATTTTGGTCACTTGCAATGTGCTATAAGATCCTTTATAATCATAATATTCATTAGATTTATATATTAGATTATAGATATATGAAATTATTGCAAGAGATAATGTTTCAAAATCCAAACATGCTTCTCCAATCTAAACCTTGATTACCAACATTGAAAAGACAACTTAAAACCAAGAAAACAACTGATGGCTGAGCTTTCGACACGTGTATAAAGCGGAGATTCATCATAAATACGTCCATGTGTATATATAGTTATATACAGTCATTATATATCTATATATATATATATATATAACGTTCAAAATCCAAACCACCGCCACAACTGATCCCATCTTCCTCTCCATCCAAAGCCCAAAAACGTCCCGCCACAACCACCGCGTCTTTCTCTCTCTTCGAAGCAAAGATTCTCTATTTTCCAGTGTTCTCTCTCTTGACCCCATTGGCACACTTTTTATTATAATAACAATATTTGTTATTTAATTTAATCTGTACTCAACGAGAAGTCTCCTTCTGTTTCTGGACTTGAAACTGTAAACCCTAACTTGTGCTTCAAAAGCTTCACTTCTGAAGAGAGTTTTTTTGGGGTTTTATCTCTTTGGGATTCCATTTCTTTTGTTGGTTTAAACTGCGGTTTTTTTTTAAAGGTTTTTTCTATGGCATTTGAGTAATTAATGGCTGGTGGTCTTGCGGCTCCTCCTCAGCTTGATTTCAAGCTCCGAAGGCATCACGGTTTACCTCTGCGAACTAACATTCATGGGTTGGGGATTAAAAGCAAAAGAAGGAGGCTGTGGTTGGAAGCCGATAGAGTCGCGGTAGGGTTGACCCGAGTTAGTTGCCGTGGCTTTGACTCGGCGAGACCAGATCGAAGGTCTGTCGGGTCGGGTCAAAGCAAGGAGAAAACTGAAGAGAAAAGCCCCCGTAGAGTCCGAATACAAGCTACTCCTGCTTTGCCATTTGCGTATGTCACAAATATTTTAACTTTCTTTTTATTAGTTTATCTCTTGTTTCCTGGTGATGACTGTGTGAAGTCCCTGCCAAGCATTTGGTGTTTGAACTTGAAAACGATTTTGAGGGAAACTTATCTGAAAAAAGAAAGAATTTTGGTTATGGGGTTTTCATTAAAAAAAGCTATCTTTGACTGTCTGAACGCTTATAACTTGTAGATGTTAATCACGATGATTAACTTATATAATTGATTCTTGCCCTTATTCGAAGAATTAATTACTCTCTTTTATTTTATTTGTACCGAGCGAAGATTGCTTTTTTATTTTTATATTTCCTAATTGGAAATAATTATAAACGCTAGGCTACAGGGATGAGGTTGCTTTCTTAGTAACTCTGTTATATTGGAGAAGTTTTTGAAGTATTTTATAGTATGCCAAGGCTTAAGATGTTGCTTTGTATACAATTGTTGTAGGTCTCGTTTTGTTTCAAAACAAGGGAAATTTTATCCTCGTTGCACCCCAAGAAACTCTGGTCCACAATCCCGAGACACTCCTCCAAAGAGAGGTAAACAATCAATCTCCTAGACCTTGGCCATTTTGTATGATTCATTCATCTTTTTTTCCTGGATGAATCTGAATTTTGTGGCTATAATCGATGTGTTTGATTGTTATCATGCCCGTTGTAGACACTGGTATTGCAAATGAGAAAGACTGGGGCATCGATTTGTTAAATGAAAACATCAAGGAGTCAGGCACTAATGAAGATGGCAGTACTTGGTACCGAGAAAGTGGAGAGGACTTGGGTGAAAATGGATACAGATGTAGGTGGACGAGGATGGGAGGTCGATCTCATGATGGTTCAACAGCATGGAAAGAAATGGTACATGGTTATTTGAATTGCATGATAGTGGGATGCTTATTCTATAATTTTATGAGATTGAAGCACAATGGTGGTCATGATAGTTCACTTTTATCTTATCTTCTCAAATCTTTTAGCAATTCTCTTGTTATCTATTTAGACGATTGTTCATGTTGTAGCCAGTTTCACCAATTTATCATTTGACTGTACCATGGTAACCAATAAATTCAATTTCAAGAACCAAAAGGCAAGCATGCATTTTAAGAGTTTGTTTGGTTCAGTTTTCTATTTTTGTTCTTTTGTTTTTATTTTTGCGTGTTTTCATCAGTTTTTATGTTGGTTTTTTAGGTTTTCATTTTGTATTTGTGTGTTGTTTTTTTAGATTTTTATTTTTTTTCTCAGTTTTTGTGTTTAGAAAAATAGAAATAGAAAACTAAAAACAAAAACAGAAAAAAGCAAGTCCTTACATTTTTGGGATCATCTATTTATTTTGAGTGAACCTTGTAAGCTATCATATTCTTCACAATGCTCCTGCCTTGCCCCCCTCTATATGTTGAAATTTGTGACTAGGTGGGTCGAGCTCAAACTTGAAATAATAGTCTGCTTTTCAAATCCCTGCAAAGCTTAGGTACCTGGTAAAAACTTGTCAAAGCTTAACAAGTGATGGAAGCACGTTTTATAGCAAAGAAGTGAAATTAGAGTGTTAACCACAAACTTATTGTTATGGCAGATGCTTAAGATTATAATGCGAGTGGTTTATAACTCTGTTGAACATGCTACTAGCCAACTGTCTTAGTACTTTCCAACTACTTAACTGGCAAGTTTTCCCAAACTCATTAATTATCACCCCAGGTGGATGCATTTAATGGATTTATTGATCTCCTTGACAGTGGTGGGAGAAAAGTGACTGGACTGGATACAAAGAGCTAGGTATATGTCTCCACCGTCAATTTTTCAGATTAATATTCACAAGATGTAACTGGAGTTTTTTAGATCATCTTTTTCTCTGGTGGAGCTCACCCTTAATGGAGATCTTTAATTCAGGTGTAGAAAAATCTGGAAGGAATTCTGAAGGCGATTCATGGTGGGAAACATGGCAAGAAGTACTTCATCAGGATGAGTGGAGGTCTAGCTTGTTTAATTCTTTCCAATCTGATGAAACACTGAGAACTCTGTTATGCATGATGTCTCTGCAGCTTGGTAAGAGCTAAACTTATCTTTTGAGTACTTGTTATTGTATTGGTTATTGCAGTAACCTGGCAAGAATAGAGAGAAGTGCACAAAAACAAGCAAAATCAGGCACTGAAAATGCTGGATGGTATGAGAAATGGTGAGTAACTGTTATGAAGTGGGAGTAATTTGATAGACTCTAATTATAAGGCATCCAATATGCAGTTGAAAACACACAAGATATTTGCTCCACATTAACCGTACACTTTTTTGGACTTAGGTGGGAAAAGTATGATGCTAAAGGCTGGACTGAGAAAGGGGCGCATAAATATGGTAGACTGGATGAGCAGTCATGGTGGGAGAAGTGGGGAGAGCATTATGATGGAAGGGGATCTGTGCTCAAATGGTCTGCTCCTGATTAATTGTTATATCTTATTTGGAATTAATTTTTCTTTCGAGAATATAAGCTTAATTGCTGCAATTTTGAATATTAGATGATTTAAGTGGCTGAAGTATCTTCAAGTACATTCAGGACATGAACTCTGGTTGAATGTGAAAGTTATTTAATTAATGCCTTTCTTCCTCATTATTGTTACAATAATATGGACAGTACTAGCAATTAGGTATTCTGAATTTTATCTTCATCTACATTTTACTTTGTTTTGGAGCCAGTTTCTATTGTGATTCATGTTTATCTGATGTAATTTCTTTATTGGAAGCAATTTGTTTATTCAGTTCTCTACTTTGAGTCCTCAGGACGGATAAATGGGCGGAGACCGAACTGGGAACTAAATGGGGAGACAAGTGGGAGGAGAAGTTCTTCGCTGGTATAGGCTCACGCCAGGGGGAAACTTGGCATGTTTCACCAAGTGGTGACCGTATGTAGTTTCTGTTGCTTATGTGTTTATGATACATAAACTCCTTCAGTTGATATATTCTTGATGAGATATGATATTGAACTGGATCCAGTTTTTATAATTGTTTTATCAGATTTCTTAGATTGAGTTACTTTCAATCGGTCAGATTTGTTTAGCTTTTTATATACCTTATCGGTGTCATTTTGCTGAGACTGATTTTCTCTCTTGTCTAGGTTGGTCGAGGACTTGGGGTGAGGAACATTTTGGAAACGGGTAAGGATCTGATCCAACTTGTTCACTGTATATGTACATGAAAATCTGGTTTCACCTGCTTTAATGGAACTTGCTTCGATATTCCTATCTAGTATTGGAACAACTTGTAATTTGCCATTTTTTTCACCAGGAAAGTTCACAAGTATGGAAAGAGTACAACAGGTGAAAGCTGGGACATAGTTGTGGACGAGGAGACCTACTACGAGTAAGTTATACGTTCATGGACTGATGAAAACATATACATTCCTGCTTATGGAAATAGATTTTGATTTGCTCAAAGTAGTTGATATATGTTTTGTGATGAAGGGCTGAACCTCATTATGGATGGGCTGATGTGGTGGGTGATTCAAGCCAGTTGCTGTCAATAAAGCCTCGTGAGAGGCCTCCTGGTGTCTTCCCAGATTTCATCTTTGGATCACCTTCACCACCGCCAGCTGATGACTCTCCGGATTTGCCCCCAACTTCACAATGAAAAGGTGATATTCAAGAACTGTATCTTGTTCTAGCTCGTTCATATCTGGTACCAATCCAGTCTTTTTTTTGTTGTGGAATTTGTAATGGAATGCTATGAGATATATGGCATTCATTGATTTTTTTTGGATGCAGAATGAAAGCATCCATTTTGGTCTCTGTTTATATAATTCAATTTGCTCCCAATTTGTGATATACTTTCTGGCAGTTCACTAGCCAGTAAATGATCAAAGAAACCCTTCTCAGATTTGATGTATTGTCTGTGGGGTCTCGTGTCAAGAATCTTCAGATTACTTTTCCCTGCAAGAGACTGAAAAATGTCAAAGCTTAAGAAGAAGTTGACACATGGAATAATCATCTCATTTTGAGGAAAAAGGGAAAAACGATTAAAACATGAAGCCCGTACACCTAATGTTTCTTCAAAAGCTTGTGGTTAAGATGGCTTCTTATCGTCCCAATATCAATACATGCGACATGCCTGAGCTCTTAAGGCTTGAGCTCGATAAGTGGACTAGAGTTCGAGTTCATTCAGACTTCAAAGTTATCTAAAAGTTCAAACTCATCTAATGAGTAAGATTTTTTATTGGTTTGAATAATCTGAATGAATCTTGAAGGCAAGATAGGAATTCCCTGTGTTTATAATTTGAGCTTCAGGAATGCAACACCTTCACTTTAATAATGAATATGGTGACTTTGTCTTCAGGTTTCGATGTCAACTAACAGTAGTTGTGTTTATTCTTAGAAAACAGGTTCCTGAAGACCTATCTTTCGTGTGTTAATCAGGTAACCATGTTTCCAACTTGCAATAATCGTGGACATCTTACAACGTGGTCGGCCAGGAAAGTCATTCACTTTGCTTTAGGAGTTTGAGATTAAAGATTGTCTGATTTGAGGAATATACAGATTTTAGTGAGCTTCCAGCTTCCCCCTTATGCAGTAGCTTTTTCCCAGTGAAAATGGAAGTTTTTAGTTTTTATAGTACTGTATTCTGTTGGTTGTTAACTAGTAACTGGTTAGGTGACACCATGGCTTTTGTTAGATAGATTACCAAAAAGCCTGTGGTCGTATCGTCAAATTATTGAAGCTGGCTTGCTACTTAAAAAACAGTTAATTATTTCACTTGGAACTGCAAAATTTTCAAGCTTTTAGTTACATTGCAATTGTTTTAGTTTACTTTTGCTTGAAGGTCTTTTTTCCCTTGTGAAGTGATAAAAAAGTTAATTTGAATTTTAATATTTGTATTTATATTTCAGGTAGATACTAAACATTCTAAAAAGTTAAAATTAAATATAGAGAATTAATTAGTAAATTAGTTTGGTTATATAGGTAATTTCTTATACATCAAAATTAGTCTTAAATTTGTCGCTTAAATGATAAAATTAATTAGTTAAATAATAAAATTATTTGGATAAATGATAAAAATAGTTGGTTAAATATTCATTAATTTAATTAACAAGTTAACTTTATATTTATTTTAGGGTTAATATCATAAGTAGTTTTGTGGTTTTTTAAATTATTTCTTTAGTCCTTATGATTTAAAAATTATCATTTTAGTCCTTAAACTTTTTCTTTTTTTTAATAATTAGTCTTTTATCAAATTTTGTTGATATGACATAGATACATAAAAATAAAATTTGATAAAGAATTAATGATTGAAAAAAAAGAAAGTTTAGAGATTAAAATGATAGTTTTCAAATCATAAAGACTAAAATAATAATTTAAAAAATCACAGGACTACTCACAATATTAGCCCTTTATTTTATAATGGTTAAATAATAGTTAAAATTTTAAATCTTAATTCTCTTATTTTATTAGTTCGATAGATACAGAAAAGAGCAAGTAAATCTATTAGTAGCATTTTAAAATGAAGATTGTAATTTTAATTAAGGTTGTAACATTTAAGAGTCCTCTAAGTAATCCATATTTAATATGTAATATGAAATAGTTGGAATTTTTAACATCAATCGATTACTTGCAATGCAATTACCATACTCAATTCAATTCCTTTACACCTAAAATAAGAAGAAGATTTAATTACTTATTTATGCTATATAATATCCATGTGAAAAAATGCATCCCAAATTAATCCAAAAGTTGAAATAGACTTGACAAAATTAACTTCTTTAAAATTAATAAGATCATAAACATAACATCTATTAATTAAACAGAGATGTTAATTAATCAAAAAATAATTTAGTCCATTAAGACAATACATAATTATTAATTCATTAATTTATAAAAATTTTGATGTATACAAACTTCTAAAACATGAAACTAATTTTTACAATTTTTTCCTTCTATGTCTCCATTTAAATAAAAGGAATGTGACTTTTAGTAATTCATCATTAGAAAATGTAACAATCTCATAATATTAAAAAATATGCCTAGTTAATTATGAATACAAGTCTAATTGAATAAGAAAGATGGATAATTATTTAAATTATTTAAATGATGAGTAATTTATTAATACACATAATTTGAAGATTATTAAAAGTACTCAAAATTTATAAAACCCAATCTCAATCCATCTTAGCATAATCACAAGGTCTTTAATAAACAAAGGTAATAAAAATAAATGGATTCGATCATTGACAAGCACCCTAAAAAAGAAATATATGTAAAAGTATTTGAATTCTTTAACGAAAGGGTGATTATCAAAATAAAAGTATAAATTCACCTAGTGTTAAGCATATTTAAAATTAAAAATTAGAATTATTACTGGATAGACTCTCTTCCCTCGTGAATCTTAGGGCATGTTTGTTTATGTTTCTTATTTATATTATTTATTTTTGTTCTTTTAAATACGAATACTAAAAAATAGTATAAAAATAAAAAAATAACACATAAATATAATATAAAAATAAAAAACAGTAAAAATTTAAAAAATATACAAAAATATATAAAAATAAAAAAAAAATGAAAACAAAAATTGAATAAAAGAAATCCTTAGTTATCCTTCCTCCTGTATGCCTCTAATTTGCTCTTTAATATTAACTTCCTTTAAGTCCTAACAAAAATGGTGGGAGCAGCTCGTGTATTGACTCGCTCACTTTCTTTTCCAAATCGTCTCCAAGCCACCACCCACATTAGATCCCTCCGGCTTCCTTGCAAAAACACATCCTTTTATAACCCAACTCAGAGATGAAAGGAGCTCAAGCTTTGGTGTTCCGTCCCTGAACACATCTACTAGGGTTTGCGATGGGTCTTCGAAATTTAGGGAATATTTAATTAGGTTGTGGGTTGTAATTTTTTTAATATTTTTATATTAATTATTGTATTTTTTTCAATTTCTGTACTGTATTAGTATGTTTTCTTTTTCGATATCTATATTTAAAAAAACATGAAACTAAAACTAAAAACTAAAGTTTAAGTAAATATCACCTTAAATTACTCTTTGGATTATATCTTATAGAAAATTGAGAATAAATCAGAAATTTGTCTTAACTAAAAAATTGTTTGAGCAGAAAAAACAATGGAAGCATACTTAAATTCATGAGTAAAAATATTAAAACGTAATGCTTTCATTGATTGTACTTTTTTTTTTAATTGGCGAATAGGAATCTAAAAGAAAGAAAAAAGAATGAAGTATATTCATAACACGTCAATTACGACTACATCCCTATTTATAAATTTTTTAAACATTAAATTATTAATTGACCTATCATTAATTAGTAATTTGAGCTTTTTAAGAAATATATTTTTATATTAGTCCCACACGTTATGTTAGATGACTTTATTTTTAAATAGAATTTAATTACTTCATTTAGGTCCTTTTAACTTAATAACGGCAAAATGTATGTAATTATTTATTATAATACATATAGATCTACATATCAATTATGTATGCACATGACATAAACCTAATAACCCTCTTTCAACCACCGCAAATGGGTAGCAACTTCAGAGCCTGGTTTTAGGGTTCAAAGTAGAGCAACTCGCCGCTTAAGGCGCTGCGAGAAGAGAGACGAGTCCAGGATTGTTTTGTGGGTTAAAGTTCGCAAGAGAATGGCCAAACAAATGGAGAAGCTCGTCCACAGGATTTGAAGGAGTAGGCAATAGTTTTACGGCTCAAGGATCGGATTCTCTGAATGCTACAGAGACTGAACTGTTTCTTCTTTTCTTCGATTTCAGGGAAGCGACTGTTGGTTTCTGCTGCACTTTTCAGAGGAATCTCCAAGTCGTGTTTTCCGAGAAAATTTGCGTGCATGGCACTCAAATTAAAGGAACAAAACAAAGAAAGCTGAAATCGAAAAAGAAAATTACGTGACTGGAGATTTATGAGAAGGGTTGGACTATACGGCAACGTGACTGGAATTAAAGAATTTCGTGCCGGTTCAATTATTAGTTGATGTTTAAAAAAATAAAGGAATTATATTTTTGATTTTTTAAAGTTTAAAGTTAAGTTAAAAATTACATAATATAATATATTTATAAATTATTTTATAAATTTTATAAAATTTTAAAATTAATTTATAATTTTAAATAGTTATTCGAAACGAATATTAACCGTATTGATACAGCATTATTTTTTAGATTAATCCAATACTAGTATCAGTACAATATTTAATACACCGATTATGAAACGTAACACGTAAATTATCCTCCACAAAAAAGAGATGTTAAAGTGATATATATTCTTAAAGTTTTAAGTTAGATATATTATCTATAAATTATATATAAATATTCATTTTAATCTAATCCAAATTCATTCTAGGACCTTCTCCAAAAAAATTCACACACAACAACATAATTAAGAAAAATATCGATTGATCTCTTCTCATATGCATGATGTCTGGGTTGACTGCTTGGATTATGCTGCTTACCCATCAATTTCACAAGTCGAAGAGTTTGT
>JAOXYD010000007.1:11281800-11309909 GCA_028565735.1 Pinacopodium congolense
TAATAAGATAATATTATAATTATAATTATAATTTGAATATGCTATGACATTAATAGCTTATAATTATATAATATATGTGAAATTCACTGATATATTTATTTCTTTCAAGATTATTATTATTATATTTATAATCAAATCCCTAATACTTAAACTAGAATTGACATGTTTATTAAAAATTTTAGTAAATACTCATCAAAACCCCATTCAACTCGCTAAAATACAAGTATGGAAACATGATGGATATTGATTTAAGTTGAATTCTAGAATTGAAGTTTTGATCTATTCTACAGTTAACAAAATGACAACTTATTTTCTTGATAAATTTACATATGGATTATCTGAACTTCCTTCCTTTGGATTTAATTTCTGATATTAATCAAATGATAACATCCATTTTCGAATATGTTGTTGATACTATTACAATCACTAAATCATTTGAAGATGAAGATTTTCTACGTGCTACTCTTTTAAGTCTTGATATTATTAGCGATTTAGATTTTGCAAAATCCTTTTTTATGATACGAGATCACAGGCAGCAGCAGTTGTAAAATCAAGATCTTCTATAGGAATCACATGAATCGCAACCATAGCGAAATCGAAAATTGGTATCAGAGCCATGAATATTTGTGAAACCTACAGAGATTTACCTCTCTAAATAAAAGCAAAAGAATATAAGATTAATATTAATAAAAAATATATTCGAATGTTTCAAAATATGCTTAAAGAACTATACATCACTGGGGTTTTGGATACTACTTTACTCTTATTTAATGCAAGAATCATTGGAAATAGGATGATAAATATATAAGATAAGGAAGAACTGCATTTGCTATATAATTAGTTTCGTGAACATTATAAATTCCATTTTAAAAGAGGATATTAGTTATGTCTTATTAGTGCCGCTCTAGTATTTATTTAACAGAAAAAATAAAAGAAACTAAGTCTCTTATGCATTTTAATGATTATGTGCAAAATTATTACAATAATTTCTTGGTAAAGATATCTCTTATAATTATTTATGAAAATGATAAACTATTTCTTCAAGCTGAACACAATCAAAGAAGATATTTGACACTCACTAAGGAAGCATAATTATGCATGTTGCAGGTATTATTCTTTGAACATTTTCATAACTATCACCATGAGTGATTGTCTTATTTGTGATTAGATATTATTAGATATGTTTAGATTAGATAATTTAATTGAAGTTAAAGAAGAAAACAAGCATTATGAAGATAGATTTAATTATTTATACTTTGTTGGATGTCATAGAAATGGTAGAATACTAATTAAATGTGGTTAAATTCATAAAACTAATTAGATTAAAGCACATCTAGCTTTAGCTAAACATTATCTTGAAGATCATTTATTAAATGAAAAATAAGAAACACAACAGATAGAAACATATAAAAAATTAATCCTAAAGAATTCAAAAAAAATAAAATATTTTATTTATAAAATTTTAAGACATATAGAATCAATAGAAAAACAATTCAAATAAAATTAGAAAAACCAATTATTAAGGAGATATTTAGTTGGATTGTGAGTTGTGACTTTTTGTTGTGGTTGTTGTGGTTATTGTATTAGTTATTGTATTTTCTTTTTTGATTTCTATGTTGTATTAGTTTTTTTTTTCGATTTCTGTATTTAGAAAAATAGAAGACCAAACCCAAAAACCAAAGTCCAAGTAAACATGACCTAAGGAGAAAATGCTAGGAAGTTTTATATCATAAAAAATTCTCATAAAAAACAGATATTTGAACATATTGCTACTTTAAAAATCCCTACAAATTCTAAATAAATGGAACACTTTAGTCAAGTTTCAAATTCAGATATTAAAGAACTATCAAATCAAATAGGACATTTAAACTTAGATAATATCATACAAATTAAACTTGATATAAAACTAGAAATTGCATTAAACCCTAATCTTAATATAATATATTTCCCTTGTATAAGTAGTAATCCACCTCCTAGATATCCTTCTTAACAGTTTACTAGATCAATAATAAGTTATGCAGGAATGGTTGCAGTAACTTGAGATAAATATGGAATGACTCCAATAGGTAAAATAAGAAACAAATCTGTAATCCCTTTGGTATTTATCTAGATAAAAATTGTATACAAAATGTTGATGAAGTAACAAAAAGTTACTAATGTTCTTAGATTTTGGAAACAATTAGATGAACATTCCAGAAATTCAATATTACATGGTAATAATATTCCAGATATGATAACTAAAATTGTAGAAGCTTTTAGAGTGGAATTTGTTGGTGAAGGAAACTACTTTAAAGAACGAAACATTGTAAGCAAATATTCTACAACATTAAATAGATTACAATTATGTGATATGTGTGAAATTCATCATATGTTTGCTTCTTTCAAGATTATTATTATCATATTTAAAATAAAGTCCCTAATACTCAAACTTATTTAACAATTTTTTTTCAAAGATGCTAGACTCTTGGGGTAGTAAATAATAAGCAATGTATAGCTCAGGAAGAGGAATAGATACTTTAGGAAAAAGATTAGCCTTTTTTAGGGATAAACTTAATAAATGGTATAGCGACGCCATATTACTTAAACATAGTAAAGGATTAAAGAAAAGAAGTTCTTTATGCTATTATGATTTAAAGATGCCTAAAATGATAGGTTGTGGTAGCCTTTACAATTTCAAAGATAAAGAAAAATATAAGAAAAAGAATTATTATAAAAAGAGATATTTCAAAAAAAGACAAGCTCAATAGCATAAAAAGAAAGAGTAAATATCACCAAACACCCATATGGTTTGTCAAACTATCAATTAGGTCCATATACTTAAAAACTGTCAAATAAACCCTTGTACTTTGAAATGCGTTTTATCCGTCAGTCCCTCCATCAATTCTATCAGACGTGGACTAACGACACCATGTGTTTGTGATGTAGTGTCCTATATGGACAAAATATTGACACATGGCAGCCACGTAGGTGACCACATGGCTGCCATATGTTAAAAAAATTGGAGCATCTTACCAAAACGACGCCGTGTTGGTCTCTTAATGTTGTCCCTCGCCATAACAAAATGACGTCGTTTTGCTTATTTAGGTTTAAGCCTTCTTCCTGTCTCGTCTTCTTCCTGTCTCCGTTGCTTGGCTTTGCATTTCCTTTTTCCTTTTTATCTTCTCTGTTGAGTGCCAACGCTGCTCTGTTGATTTGTCTTTACTCTATCTTGTTGCATCTCTTCTCTCTACCGTTACTCCATACTGTCGTGTCTCTCCTCTTCACCACATGCCTTGTTTTGTTTCTTTTTTCTTTTTCATCTTTTCTCTACCACCTCCCGTCGCTGCTCCGTCGATTAGGGGCTGATCGGTTCACCGCTACTCCTCTTCTCTTCCCCGCTCTTCTTTAATTCTATGAAGAAGCAAATTAAGGAATTAGATTTATTTTTATTCTACATCAAGTTAGACATTGTAATAATTTTTCATTGTTCTAATTTTTTTTTTCAATTTACATTTGGCTATTTCTGTTATTTGTTTTTTCTATTATTTTAATGCATTCTTTCTAATTACCTATTCATAGCTAGTGCTATTTGTTTGTACTTTTCAACAGGAAAAAGGTCATCTCTAGAGAGGAGACTTTAAGACACATGAGGAATAGATAAAATACAATGAACAGATTGAAGCAATGTCAAAAGTTGCATTTAAATTTGGTGTCATGATGCAAAATGGTAGGAAGACATGGAAGAAAAATAAGGATCAGAAACTCAATAATGGTTGCACCAGATTTAATCACGTACTGGCGAGGAAGAAAATGGAGAAGGAATCCAATGATGGTGGGCATTGCGATGATGAAATACAAATAGGGAATAAGCAACGAACCTGAAGCTTGGAAGTCCTCTGACGCCCTAAGTATTATTTGCATAATTTGTTTAATCATAATTTATTACTTTTGATTTTACATTAAATTGAATAATGCCACAATATTTCTTTTGGACCGAATGGAAACAACTTTCCTTTTTTCCATACTAATGGTTGGATGTCTCCATTCTTTCTCTCATAAATGTATATTGGTGGAAAACTATTGCCACCTTAACTGGTTTAAGAAGGAAAATAGTATTGACATACACCCAGATGCCTTACATGCTTCTGTGAGTATGCAGATACAAATGAAAAACTGCCCTTAATTAAATGGATACCACTATATCATATGTGATCCTAACCCTAAAGAAAATTACATAGTTGTATTTGCATATGAATCAGAGAAAACCTAATTAGATAGAAAAATGTAAGACAATCAGTCTTGGGAATATCAAGCAAAATAAAATGAAGTGGAATGGGAACTTGGGTTTCATCCACTAGTCTTAAGCCCTCTATCACCTAAGCTTGTCAAACCCCAAAACATTATATTCACAAAGAAAAAACAACCTCGGCATTAAAATAATTACACAAAACTATAAAATTTCCAATATTTTCCATGTGTAGTTAAAACAAGTGCAGGAAGTTTTCTTTTCCACGCCCATTAGGAGAGGATCCCCCCACAGCAATATGAATTAACAAAAACAAAGTAGGAAGACATAGTCTAAGATTCAAAGTCAGTAGTTGAAATCAAGAAAAACAAGAACCCAGACATAATCAAATCCAGGCCAAATGAGATTAAAATGGAAAAGAGATATAGTAAAAGGGACTTATATTCTCACATCACATAAAGTGTGGACCTTAGACAATATTAAAACTTCAAAGCAGTTATGAGTATGCTAAGATCTTAATAAAAAAATCAAAACAAACCTTAATGATTTTTTTTCAAATGCAAGTCGATAACTCTCATATGGAAAGCTAAAGGCACCTTGCAAAGAATCAATTAAAATTCCAGCCACTCTACCTCCAAAAAAATCCATATCTCACAAACCTAAAAATGATATAAGAAAACTATTTAAAAAAGGTCAAACCTTAACAGGAACTCATGCATCCTTAACAGAACTTTGCATCCTCAATTTCCATTCTCAATACCAAAAATGAGAACAATATGACATAACTTACATCTGGGTATATAAATTTCAATTAAAGTAATACGTTTACTATTACATGGGACAATATATCTGCATGACTACTATCATCTAACAAATCTTTCACAGTATCATAACCACAAAATATTTGACATGTCCATATACAAAAACATGGACACCTCCCTATACAAAAACCACCAACTTCCATATACAAAAAACTACCATATGTAAAAACAGGGACATTTCCATATACAAAAACATAGAGGCTCAATATACAAAAAAAAGGTCCCTAAAGGATCCTAAATAAGAATATGCAAACCTCTAAAATTTACAACACCATTTGTCTTTTAATATAAGGAATCTGCATATGTTTTTAACTAACAGATTAGAAAAAGATAGTTAATAACTAAAAAATTATAAGTCATTAAATAATGATATGTCATTAAAACATTAGAACATAACACATTTTTTATACCTTTAATTCTTGAAATGTTCCCTCTCTGAACTACCTCCTTTTCTTAGGAGCCCTGCTAGCATCCACACTTTCTTGAGATGATAAATGCACTTGTAATAATTTTAAAAAAAGTTATTTTTATCAATTAAATTATTTAATAGTTTAGATAGTTAAGATGGTTATTGATTAAGATCCAAATATGGTAGTTGCTTGTGATCCATATATACTGCATGTCCTTGCATTATGACCATATTGTTTGCATAAATCGCAATTGACAAAACCACTAAGTCTAGTTGACAATTGACTACTCTTGCCCTCATCAAGTTCTTTGGTTCTCTTTTTTTTTTTTTTTTGGGTCTTCCAGCTCTCTTCTTGTAAGTAGAAGGTTGTATGAATTGACTATCTTCTTCTCTAGGTATTGGCCTAAATTACTCACCAGGTATTAGATTTAAAGGTGTGGAGTAACATCTTAAGTAGGTCTCATTTGAATAGCAAGAATGAACATATTCTTCGGGTTTACCCCTATTAAAGATAATTGCTGAAAGTGTATGGCTACAAGGGATACTAGTCAAGTTTTATTTTCCACATGTACTTACCCTTTCAATTAGATTAATAACATGATAATCATTCATATAATGATCAATCTCAAATTTTTCATCACCTGCATAATGGGGTATGCAGTTAGTTGCCTCCTTTTTTTTTTAAGTTTTTTTTCAAATACTAGGATATATGGCACCATCATAAGCTCTCATCTAGTCCTTTTTAAGCTAGAATCTCTTTATTATTACTCTCCTGATAACCTCTAAGCAAGATAATATAGGTTTTTTCCTTATAATCTTTTAAAAAAGCATTAAAACACTTAGCTGTATTGTTTGACAGAAGATCATATTTACACCTTCTGTTAAGAACATGTCTACACATCTTGTCTTCAGAATTTTATCTAACCAATCATGTGCCTGCTTATGAATACTTTCAAGCTTTGCCATATCTTGATTAAATCTTTTCCTTATACAGCTAGAAGCAATACTCCACATCTGGTCTTTGATAGAGGCAGACACCTTAAACAGTTTTTGTAAGTTAGCCTATAAATATCTAAAGCAATATCAGTAATATTATTGCTTTAACTTATTGTTAAAAAGTTTCTCCAAACACTGTTCAAGATTTGAAAAAGCAATAAGTTATTACCATTATCAAGTTTAGAAAGCAAACTTTTTGATAATAAAGGCAAGCTTACCTTTTGCCTATCACTCATAAAGACACATGAATTGTTCCTGCCAATATCATCTAGTAACATGTCAAGAAACCACTTCCATTACTCTTTGTTTTTAACTCTCACTACTATCCATGCCAGCGAGTAAATATTATCATTTAGTTTCATGCCAATTACTGTCAATAACTAGCCACTATGTTGAGATTTCAAGTGACAATCGTCAATGCATATGATGGGCCTATAAGCATTGACAAGTCCATCTTTCACCTGCTACATACAAATATAACATGAATCGAAAATATCACCTGGAGCTCTGATGTATAATGAACTCCCTCTATTATGTTCTGTAATAGTTAAAAAGTATCCCTTCAACTTGTCATATTGTGATCCTTCTTCTCCAAGCACCAACTTTAAAACATATCTCTTGACTCTATATGCTTTAATATTAGAAATGTGTTGATGATGATCTCTCAGTATTGCACCTTTTAATTCAAAAATGTCCCAACTTGGACCACCTCTAAAGTTAGGTAAATAATGCCTCGTAATCCACCTATAATCTAGTCTATTACTATCAAACACTCTACTATAAATGTGACTATCTTACAATGTTTTGATTTGAAATGCTTCATCATTTTGTGTTTTACTTGCATGAATTCTCTATCTACATGCCTTTTTACACTCCACAGTCACTCTTGATTTGTCATTCTTGTATATGAAATTAAAACCTTTGGTATTGAAAACCCTTTCAATGCATTTTTTAATGTAGTAGCTGAACTAAATATCATTCCCTTCTTTAACTTAGTTATAAATTCCACATTATTTGATACAAAGTAAGGGAATTTGGGCTTTTTCATCTCATTATCTAAACTTCCATGCAAGCTTCCGATATCATCATCATCAACTTCTTATTCATGTTCACCTAAGTCAACCAATCTAACATCTTCAATTAGAAAATGAAAACTATCATCCATCAACCCCTCACTAAAGCTTAAGTCACTAGTTTTAGAAGACTCTTCACCATCAAATATTGAGTCATTTGATTCTTCAATCACTTCTATAAGAATATCAACTAAGGGGTTATTAACATTCCAAAAATTAGGATACTTCTCTCTATCAATGTAAAATTTAACTGTTTTTTGCTGCTTTTCTGTAACTAAACTATTCCACCTTCTTTTATCATCATCATTTCTAAATGGTCTTAACCTCTCCTCAAATGATTCATTTGGGAACATATACATGAATATAATTCCTACAGCTGCCTATACCCCATATTTTTAGCATTCAACATAAACTCTATCAATGTTATCTCTTTTAATTCAGTACAAAAAATGTCCTTTTCCCCACCTTCATAAGTCATTACTGGGTCATCTTTAAAAACACCTCCATACCAACAATTAAATTTTATTCTTGTATCAATATTTGTTGCCATTGATTATATTTCTACAACCTGTATCATAAACAAATTATAACAAAAATACAAACAACAATAAATATAGATTATAACATAAATACAAACAACAATAAGCACATATTATAACATAAATACAGCTACAAATTATAACATAAGCACAGTTATAGTCCCAATAACTACTGTGTCTATATTCAAAATAGACAACAATAACTCCTGTACACACAAGAAAAAGACAACATGTATAAAGGAAAAGAAAAGAGAAGCTTAAGCGATCCAAAGGTATACTGAACTTGTTTATTCGTTAGTGGGACATAAACAAAAACTACCAAAGAACTTCCAGATGAATAATGATCCAGTTGGAGAATTTCAAGAATAAAAAAGTGAAAAAATATCTTTCAATAGTAATCCAATAAAAAAGCTAAAATGACTAATTATGCAACTTATAAACAGACCACAATTCATTTGACAACTCAAAAGTCCAATCTAAAATTGTTGATAACCAAGTTTACTGGATAGGACATCATTAAAGTGAATCTTCTTAAGCTAAGCATTAAAAAAATCAAACTATCCACTTAAATAACATAAAAAAGACAACAACTTCACAATCTATGTTCCATGCATATTAATAAGTCAAGCATTACATAAGAAACCTGTGTCATATTTGAACTTCACAATTACTAAACATGTTTGTTTATGATTATCAGACAAACAGAAATATAACATATGTCCCATCAACTGTCAGCTTTCAAAAAAATATTTTTAATACTCACAAATCATGTACAAACTATTATATGTATAGTTACTGGAATATAAGCCTTCCCATTTACACAAGATATAAATTCTCTTCAGGATGCATTTTACATTTTAAAACAAAAAACATAATAAAAAGTAATCAAATTGAATACAGGAACCAAACTTTGAATAATAGTTAATAAAATGGTATCTAAAACAATATAACATTAACTATAATTTAGTATGCAACTTTAATTTAGACAAAATGGACAGGTTCATGGCCAAACTTATAAGCATTTTTAATAATCTTGTTTTCAGTAGTTAGTTAAAAGAATGTACTTTGAATGGCTTAGGGTAATCGTGGCAGACTAAAATACAAGAGTGTGGTTAAGATTAGTGTTTTAAAAGCCCTTCCAATTTGGCTGGTTAACCATGAAACTTTCAGTCGACAGGTTCGGTTTTATATAAAAACCTCTTAATAGGAAAACCTCTCGGTTTTTGTTTAACCTCCCGGTTTCACCGGTTATAAATTAAGCAATTCGACCAGTTTAATCGGTTATAAGTCAAGCAATCTGACCAATTGATTATCGATTATATTAATTATATTGACTTTTAAATTGAAAAAGAAAAAGAATCATTACTTGATCTTAATTATAATGGAACTTTAAAATGCAATTTATAAAGAAAATGTGTTTGTCACGAATAATGAATTAGAAATATCTACTCTATTAACAGTTAGTTGCTATATTATATAAAAATTATAATATGATATTTTAAAACTAATTTTATAATTTACCTATTTATAATTTATTTAAATGTAATAAAAATATTAAGCAAATATTTTAGATATAAACATGGTTTATAGGTCTTTATATAATATTGAAGGATTTTAATTTCTTGATGAATATAAGATACAATATCATTCAGAAATATAATTTTAATTATTACTATTATTTTAATGGTTTATACTAGATTTAATTTTAGTTAGAATTATTATTTATTGATTACATAATAATAGATATTAGTAATTCATTTATATTTTATTATAAATTTAATTTTATAATATATTTTTATTTATTTTTATAATTTATATATTTTATTACCTTATACCGGTTTAATACCGATTTTATAATTACTTAATACTGTTGAACCTTTAAACCTTAAACGTCTCACTTCACTAGTTCGATGTCCGGTCTGGTTTTGAAAACATTGGTTAAGATAACTTTAAAAAAACATTTTCTAATCATATGTTCTAGGTAGGTTGTGCTGGTAATGTGTTTGCATCAATGAGCTTGCTTCTAAATGGGTAGGTATTTTCACTTGATTATCTGTTTATATCACAACCTACTGCTAAGATAAGATGGTTGTAGCTTGTGATTTTAGCTTCAAAATTAGTGCGTTATGTTAGAAGACCTTACAAGTTAAGGCTAATAATGGTGAGAGAAAAAAAAATAGATTGCTTAAATAGTGCTTAGTAGTACAATTGAAATTCCAGCTAAAATTAGGTTGAAGGTAAGTATATACAATTAAGATTCTCCAAGTCTAGTTATGTTTCAACCATCTAAAGTTGGAATTATCGATTAAATTGATTCTTAAAAAGTTTTAAAGTTTAAGATAAAATTATTAGGGCTAATTAACCATCAAATTAATGTTTGAGGGTAAAAGTAGGTTATTTTAAAAGGAAAATAGGTCAAACTATTTTAACCCTATAAGTTAATTCTTAATGCACAAGTTAATTTGAGGGTAAAAGTTAATTTTAATATTTGAGGGCAAAAGTTAATTTTACCCATGTTGTGAAATTACGAAATTCAGGTTTAAATGGTTAAGATTAAAAGTTGAAGGTTTATTTGGTGAAAAATAAAGTTAAATGCATGAAGTGATCTTTTTGGTACAATTCAAGGGTGAATAATGGCTTTTTTTCCCTAAATATAATTAGGTAGCTAGCTTATAGTAGACATTTCAATCCACAAGTGTTAGCATTTAAGTGGCTTAGTTCTTAAATAAATCTTCTCTTTTCAGATGATGAAATAATGGGCATGAATTACATTTGTTAAGGTTATCTTGGTTCTTTCACACTAGATTGGAGGGTTAGCAATAGTATATGTTGAGAAAGGATAAAAGCACATTATAACAACCTCCCCCTTAACTTGTTTTTTCATTAGTGGGATAAACAAGACAAAAAAAAGCAAGTGGTTCTAATAATAATCTATAAAACATACCTGAAAAATAAAGCAGGGTTAATGGACAAAAAAATTGAATATTATGTGGTTTAATGGTGTATTGCTAATTTATTGGTGGGTCACAAACAAAAAAAAAACCAATAACAATTGAAAGAGTATCTATGCATATAGAAAAATAAAGCAAACGTACCACTTTTCGAGTAAGATGTTGATGTTGTAGGAGACAACAATAGATCCAACAAGTAGTAGTAATCTCGAAAAAAAATAAATTAAAATCAACTTCCAAGCACTAATTTAAACTAAACCTAAACCTAATCCTACAGTATGTATTAAAAAAAACAAATTGCCGGATAGCAAAACTTAGCCAATACCTATAACAGAATAAGAAGACTAACGTGGAAAGAAGAATACTAGCAACAGAAAGAAGAAGACCTGCGTCGGAAAGAAATACAGTAACAACGAAAAGAAGAAGATAGGAAGCAGAAAGAAAAATAACAGTGTCAGAAAGAAGGAGCACCGGCAGAAAGAAGGAGCACCGGTAGAAAGAAGAAGCAATGACGAAAATAAGAGCAGCGACAGGAGGCGATGGAGATAAGTTGAAAAAGAAAAAGAAACAAATCAAAGGAACAAGACAAGTTGGGGAGGCACGAGAATACTTAAACCAAAACCAAAACAATGTTGTTTTGGTTAAAAAAATAGCATTGTTTTGGTTAAAAAAAAACAATGTTGTTTTGTTTTGGCAAGGGGCAACATTAAGATGCCATCACGACGTCGTTTTGGGGTGACCAAAATGACGCCATTTTGAATAAGCTGCTCCAAAATTTTTTGACACATGGCCATCTACGTAGCTGTAACCACGTGTTAATAATATGTTTATGTAGGGCGTCACGTCATTGACACGTGGCACCATCAGTCCACATCGGATAGAACTTACAAAGGGACTAACATATGAAACGAATTTCAAAGTGTAGGAGTCTATTTGACAGTTTTCAAAATACATGGACCTAATTAATAATTTGACAAATCACAGGGGTGTTTGATGATATTTACCCAAAAAGAAATCTGGATATAAATCTAAGAAACCTATGTTTAGAAGAACTAGGAGAAGAAATAGAAAAATAACATAATGTCAATGCCATTGTTGCAAATAGAAAGGACATTTTATTAATGAATGCTCAAAAAGATTGAATCAAAATAAAATTGAGATAAATAATGAAATAGATGAAATGATGGCAAATGAAGAATTTATTCTCTTGGATATTTTTGAAGATTGTTCATCAAATGAAAGTATTTATGTTATAACTGAAATAGAATATAAAGAAGAATCCACATCAAAAGATGAGTGAAATAACTGAAACTTCTGAAATAGTTAACCCAATAGTGGATATTTTTTATCAAGAAGGCAAATATAGATAAGATATTTTAATTAATAGGAAAATGTTTTAAGAAATTCAATCCTCTGTTTATTTTATAAATATATATATAGTGATTTAATATGACTCTATTTGAAAAGATAGGTATTAAACACATAAAACATCACATGTTTTATGGCATCAATTTACATGAGCAAGCTTTGGAGATAAATTTAATTTCAAATAAAGTACATATGCCTTTATTAGAGAAATACCTAAAAATATTAGAGAAAAGATTGGACAAATTCATATAGGATCAATCTAACTAATAATTTGATATACTTTCGAGAAGGAATCAATAACCTAATTGATTTCGCAATTATAGATAAACGTCTTAGAAAAAGAGAAAATGCATGTTTAGGTATCTTAAGAGGAAAACTATGATATAAAAGGCTAATGTTTAGTATCTTAAAATAGGATATAATGTTTAAGATCGAGATTTTGATAAAACACTTATATTAATACAAGATTTCAAAAGAAAAGATTTAATGATTGAAGGTAATAGGCATAATTCGATAGCTTATCGTCTTTCTTATACATTATCAAACACCCATGATACAGAATGTTATTCAACTTCAAATACGATTGATTTTCCTAAGTTTATTTGATGAAGTAAAAAGAATAAACCCATCTTCTTTAGCCTAATTACGGGAAATGACGGATGATTTTTTGCTAGATTTACAACCAAAGTTTAAAATAGATTCCCCTTATAGACTTTTACCTTGATTATCTTATCATGAGATTGGTGTAAGTGGGATTAGTAGTCAACACCATGATAATTCTTTAATTAGAGTTGATAAAATAAATATGGATAATTATAATAAAGGTGAATATTTTGATTGTTTAAAATAGGAAAAAAGGTACAATTTACCTCTTAACGTTTCTAAAAAGGTTTAAATTGTCCCTCTAACATTTTTTAAGGTATCACTTTGCCCATTAACGTTTGTAAATGCTTTTTACCCCTTCACGATTACAAAATGGTATAAATTGTCCATTTAATGCAATTTCATTCAAGTTTTGTCAATTACTTTTTTAATAATTAGTGAATAGTTCATTTATAGAATATTGACAAAATTAATATTTATCTAAAAAGATCTTAATGAATTAGCATTAAGAGGATAAAATGTACTATTTTATGGTGTAATATTTACCATTTTGTAACTTTAGGCGATAAATTATACCATTTTTCAAATGTTATAGAGTAAAGTAGTACCTTAAAAAATGTTAAGGGTCAAATTAAACTATTTTTCAAATGTTTTGGGCCAAATTATACCTTTTGCCTTTAAAATATTGCCTATGCAATATATTGATAGATACTAGAGGTAGAGGAAATCATACTAATCGATATCTTGCTCATTCATTATTACAATTCTCATTAGATGAGTTATATCAATATGTGAATTTTAACGGTGAAAGACATCAGATTATCTCTGCAGAATTAAAAAAATAAAAAAAAGAGAAAATATCATCCATGTTAGATTATTAGTAGAAAATAAATGAGAAAATCATGAGATAATGTTAGGTACTAGTTTTCTAAATTAAGTGCAACCTTATAAGATCAATTAATATGGAATCACATTAACACATAATGAGACAACTATCCATATTTCTTGATAATGATGAGTAGCGCTAAGATTTATATTTCGATAGGAATCACTTATAAAGATTAGAAAGCAAAATACTTTACAACTTACATTGATAGCAGAGTAGGATCTTGCCTATATAAGTTTACTTACTTTCATTCTCAACATCATGAAACATTGAAAGCTATTATTGGTCTTGATATCTCTAATAACCGGATTCATCTTTCTAAAGATATTAGTCAATCACAGATATTTTTAGGATCATTTTTAGTTAAATGTTCGCCTTTCTACTTTTACGATACATGTATTGATATTTTATTAAGAAATAATTTCTTACAATTATTTCATAAAATCCTTTTTGATACTCCTAAGCATCAGATTCACTTCAAAATTCTTTATGCCCATCGAATTATAGGTAATTATCTAAAAAATGCTTATGCTAGGCATACTCCTATTTATTTTAAATCTTGCACAGACCAATGTGGTGTAAGTTATAAAGAAAAACCCCCTGCCAAAAGGAAAACCTTCACTTAAAATTGAAAATATGATAGAAAATACGTCTTGACAAATTAAATAAATATAAGATAGTCTATAAATAGTAAAACAAAAGATAAAATGAAATTATTCTATTAATCTTCTACAATTTTGGGATAAAAATAAAAAAAATGAAAAATTAGAAATGATAGATAAACAAAAAACCGTTAAAGTCACTACTATAAGATATAGTGTAGAAAATCAAGAGGAATTTAAGAAACAATTTCTTGAGCTAGAAAATCTCTAGATAATCATATCTAGTTTATCTCTACATTTGTCCCCCCCCCCCCCTTTATAGTTAGAAACCATTTAGGGATAGTAAGAAATAAAGAAAAAATGATTGTAAATTATAAAAAGCTAAATGATACCAATATATTTGACGGATACTTTTTACTACATAAAGAAACATTAATTAATTTAACATAAGGAAAAAGATATTGTCAAAATTTAATTGTAAGAGTAGTTTTGGGTAGATTAAAATGTATAAAGATAGTATTCTTTCAATGGTTCTCTACTCCTCAAGGACATTATGACTAGCTAGTTATACCTTTTGATTTAAAAACTGCTCCTCAAATATGTCAAAAGGAAAATTGATAATATTTTTAAATATTATAATTTTATTCATATTTATATTAATGGTATTCTCATTACCAATTATAGTATTTCTCAGCATATTTTACATTTAGATAAATTTACAGATTTATGTTATCAATACAGATTAGCTTTATTATAGAAAAAGGCTAAGATAGGACAACTAGAAATAGAATTTTTTAGGTATAGAAATCAATGGACTTAAAATTTAATTACAACTACATATTTTAGAAAAGATTTCACAATTTCATGATAAAACTAGTAAATAAAAAACAAGTTCAAAATTTTTTAGATGTCTTGAATTATTCATAAGATTTTATTCAGAATTTAGTGGAAATAAAAAAACATTATCAGATACTCTTAAAGAAAGATCAATGACTTTAATTTTCACCATATTTGACTAATTAAGTTAAAAGATAAAAATTTATGTACTTTGTTACCAAAATTATCCTTACTTTCTGATAGTGATAATCATATTCTTTAAATAGATGCATCTAATAACATTTGGAATGATGGTCTAAAAAAGATTGATTATGATGACATTCATATAAAAATAAATGAATCATTTTACAGATATGCTACTGTTACGTTCACAGATACATAATAGCGATATCATATAATAAAGATTTGCTTACTGTAGTTAAGAGTTGTCAAAAGTTTTATTACTTTTTATTAGCAAAACAATTTTAACTTAGAATAGATAATACACAAGTAAAGACTTTTATTCAAAATAGTCTACCCTCTAAACCACAGTATAAAAGATATATCCGATGGCAAACTTGGTTAGCAGAATATACCTTTGATATTGAAATTATCCAATCCGATAAAAATGTACTTGTATATTTCTTAATCAGAAATGGACAAGACATTGAACTTAAGAAAATAGCTATTTCAGGCATTGAAACAAATGTCTAAAAATGTCAATGTGTGTCAAGCAAAGGTTAAAGATATGCTTAATATTACCAATTTTTCTTCGATATCCAAGAAGCCCTTTGAAATATTACCAAAAGCTATATGGCCTAATCAATAAAACTAAGATGGTTGAGGACTTAACCTATACTGAGAGTTTATCTTCACAAATAACAACTTCTTAAAGTCAACAACCTAAGCATGCTTTGATAGTATTTATTTAAGATTAGATATCACTCAGAATCATACCACTCAAAGAAATATTGTAATAGATAAGCTAACTAACCAATCAATAAATACATTAGCAAATCTCCATCCTACCATTTAGGCACATTACTAGATAATGAGAGAATTGTATTCTTTGCCAAACAATGATACGTGCTATATTGATTTTTCTATGATCTATCTTAAACTTAACTTCTTGCAAGGTGCTCATCCACAAGCAATTCGAGATTAATAATGAGAGAATTGTATTTTCTATCAAACAAC
Organism: Pinacopodium congolense; assembly: GCA_028565735.1. Lineage (NCBI taxonomy): Eukaryota > Viridiplantae > Streptophyta > Magnoliopsida > Malpighiales > Erythroxylaceae > Pinacopodium > Pinacopodium congolense. The sequence goes on from JAOXYD010000007.1 coordinate 11,298,287, forward strand.
AATACGCGTTATATTGATTTTTCTAGGATGTATCCTAGACTTAATTTCTTGCAGGATGCTCATCCACAAGCAATTCAAAATTTGTAGGATTTTGGTGTTATCAGTACTATATATCTCATTAATCATGAGTTCATAGAGATATCATTATTACTAGGATGGATCCAAGGAGAAGTTTGTGGTTTTTATTTAAATAACCCTACAATTACTCATAAGGATACATTTGTTTTAAAATTACTTTCAACAGGACTTGGTTTTTATGAGGAAGACCAATATGATGCTTATCACTTTATTACCTTGACTAGTTGGTCAATTATCCATAATAGTAAACACCAAATTAAGGAAGAATTTTTCTGGATATTTTGAAACTCATATCCATTATAGTAGAGGAATTGAAATGAATACTTTGCTTATTGGTATGGAAGCAATTTTCAAAAGAAGCTTTCGTACATATGGTGAAAAAAGAAATTACTCCTTAATCATTATTTCACCAATAAAGAGGACCCTACCAGCAGTAGAGAATTATTTAAAAATAAAGACAAGCATGATTTAAACCAGACAATTAAGATCGAGTCCCAAGGTTCAAAATCAACTTCGCTAGCTTTGCAAATGTAAAAAAGATATTTGTCCTATATGCACTAATAGAGCTCAAGGTAAAGATAAAAATAAAGCCACATATTCTAAAGTCATGATCTTTAGTGACTTAAACTAGATAAAGTTTAACTAATCAAATGTAAAATGAATATGAAAAAGATAAAAAATGATTAGCTATGTTTTATCTTTTTTTTATATTATGATAACTCATAAGTTTGGACTTCAGATCTGTATATGGCTATAAATAAAGCTTCCTAGTATGTTACAAGTATCAATCAGAAGTATAACTACTTCTCCCCTTTTGTAATCTTCCAATATAAAATAACAATATCTCTTTTGCATAAATAATTCAAATTTTCTTTTTTTTAAGCTTTCCTTGCATCAATTCTATTTCCTTCATCCTTACTTTATCTTACACCTTAAGATAGGAAACGAATTAAGACTGTGTTGATTTTGTTGAAGGAGTGCTAAAAGAATTTACTTTCTAAAGATTATATGCTGAAACGCCTACTAAAAATTTCCTTAAATGCCTTATGAAAACCCGATCATCTTTTTTAAAATATGAGTATGGAAGCTTGATGAACCTTAATTTAAGTTGAATTTTGGAATTGAATTTTTGATCTATTCGGCAGTTAATAAAATGACAACTTATTTTCTTGATAAGTTTACATATGGATTATTTGAAATTCCTTTAGATTCAGTTTTTAATATTAATCAAGGGATAAAATATATTTTTGAATATGTTGCCAATATTATTGCAGTTTAGATTTTGCAAAATCTTTTATTATAATACGCAGCAGCAATAGTTGCAAAATCAAGATCCTCCCTAGGGATCACACCCATAGCGTCAAAATTTGGTAAAGGCATTTGATTCCTTTTATAAAATAGTAGTTACGAATGTCCATTGTTTATTGGTGACGTAGCTGGACCTAATTGGAAACACAGACCATTGGTGGTGCATATAATTGGCTCATCTGGTCTGGACATTTCATGATAGTTGATCGAAATTTACAAAGTTTGTATCTTCGGATACCAGTAATTTACAAAGTTATTTAAATTTATTGTATTTTTATAATAAAACTGTTATTTTTAGTTCGCATTGACTATATTTTTATATTATAGAAATTAAGGTAAATTGTATTGAATATTTGTAATAGTGAACAAAATACTAAATACATTCTAATTTTTATTCTGTAATGCTAGATGTTTTGATTTATAACATATACTTGTTTATTCAAATTAGTGAAATAATTTAATTGTGTTGAATAATTTTTAAAAAATAATTAATAGTTAATATTTTGATCGGAAAATTTGTATGCATGTTAACACAGTAAATAAAAGTTTGAAAATTTTTTGATAAAATAATTAAGCTATAATTTATAAAGACTGACAATTTGAAAAATCATTAAAAAAATTAAAAAATACATCTTTAGATGTCACAAAAATTTTGTAAATTACTTTAAAAAAGTATTGAATATCAAAATGAATTCTATTTGAACAGTATTATAGTAAAGTATATAAATATAAATATATATTTTTATTTATATTTATTGTTATAAAATCAAAAGTAAGAGATATATAACATCAATATTTAATTTGTCATTTGATACACACAAATTACTTATCGTGAAATGAACTAGAGCATTTTTAGCATTGAAGTTAAAGATCAAATAAATTTAATAATAGGACCCAAATGATTCGAAAATGAATTAAACTGATTTTTAAAAAATATCATTGGTTTTTACATTCTTTAAAACTAATTTGTTTAATTTTGAAATTCAAACAACCTCCTTAACATGCAACGGGAAAATAAAAACGGCAACAGTAGATACTCATGCAAGGCGCTTTGCTTGCAACTGATTCAAAATGATGAAAGAGAGAGAGAGAGAGAGGAATTCAAAATTGCGAACCCGCGCCATTAAGTCAACAAACTCTTTCGAGTATTCTTAACGGTCATCTTCTTCCTCTCTCTCTCTCTCTCTCTATATATATATATATAGATGTATATAACAGCATCACAAATCTATATCCATATACCTTCAAACGGATCCATACGCTCTTCAATTTGTCACCATTTGTGCCTCCTCGATCTCACACTCTCTCTGGTCTGTTTTTCGATTCAAGAAGAAGGACCAGATAAAGATGTTGTTTTCTGGCACCGAAGCTCTTGAGCCGTATAATAGGCACCAATCTTACTGCAGGAAGGAGAAGTCTCTCTGTCTCTTGTGCACCAAGTAATTGACTTTCTTGCTCTTCTCGTTCTTTTGATTAATGGGTGCTCTCTATTTATTTATTTATTTTCGATTTTCTTTTTTTTTTTACATGTGGGGTTTGCTTGATTTTACAGTTTCTTGTACTTATACAATCGACATGGGACTGAAGTGATTGGAATTGACGAAGCTGCTTCAAAATTAGGTCCTTATCTTTGTCTCTCTAACGAATCTTTCAATTATATATTAAATGTTGTTTTTTGGTTGGTGTATTTGGAGTTTCGAGTGTAATGTTTTCTTGTGGGAATTTCAGGTGTTGAGAGGCGACGGATCTATGATATTGTGAATGTTCTTGAAATTGTTGGGGTGAGATTCCTTATCCATTTGTTTTGAGTTTGAGGGTTACCTGGTATTTTCTTGCGAGATTTACTTGGTGTGGGTATTCGTTATTTTTTAGATTCTTGCTAGAAAGGGTAAGAATCAGTATACATGGAAAGGGTATGGGGGCATCCCTAAGGCGCTAAAAGAATTGAAGGTAAGAGAAATGTGGGGTTTATAAATCAAGTGATTCTTATTCAAGTATTGTTGAAGTAGGGTTTTTCCTCAGAATTCTAAGTTACTAACGATATCACAGGAACAGAGTTTGAGAAAAAAATTAAGTGACTTCAAAAAGCCTCAGAAAATTTCTGCAGAAGTGAGCAAAACAAGTCTACTCGTTTTTTTTTTTTTAAATTACATCGTTATTTAGCATGATCTCAATTCATAATATTATTTTCCTTTTCTCGTTTTAGGTTTCGGATGACAAGGAGGAAGATAATGATAGTGATTCTTATCCAAATATTGAAAGCCAGAACAACAGTTCAATTCCTAATGGCAATAGTAAATTTACAGCAGCAATAGGATTAGGTAATTATTATGTATTTGCATGTTGATCTACGAAATTATTGTATTATATGACTAAAAGTCATGACGACTATTTTTACAGTGCCGGAGTTGTAAATACAATTAATGAATGCAGAAAAGTAAAAGTCAATAACTGAGTAACTGTTAGAGTTGGTATCCTTTTGTCTAAAAAGTGGAGTTATTTTCATGTATTTAGTCCTAGATCTTGGATAACTTAGTCTTGGTGAATTGCCCGCTTTAAAGAAAGGGGCTTTCATTGTCAGTTGAAGAAAAGAACTTTTTCTTCTTCTTTTCTCAAGTTCTCTGATCAAATTCATTTTTCTATAACAGATGGAAGAAAAGAAAAATCTTTGGGACATCTAACTCAGAAATTTGTCAAGCTCTTTCTCTGTTCTGATGTAAGTATTATTGAGGGTATGAGTTAATTTTCCAGGCCACGTTCCATCAATTCAGTGATTAGGATATGAGTAAATTTTGTTTTAGGTGGATTTAATTTCCTTGCAAGATGCTGCAAAAGTATTGCTTGGGGATGCTCAGACTTCTTCAGTAATGAAAAGTAATTGCCCTATCTTGCTTTTGTTTGGTTGTAAACCATTTACTTGGCATTTTGGACTGACATCCTTGGATTGTGATTTTGCAGGAAAAGTAAGACGGCTATATGACATTGCAAACGTGCTATCTTCAGTGAAACTCATCGAGAAGGTAATGGATTATAACACACACTTGAAAAAGTGACACTAATCCAGCAACTTTTAGCTTTTATCTCCTAAGCACCAGGTTTTATTCAAGCTCTGAGAGAGTTATTTTGTGTGGAGCAGACCTACACGCCAGATACTAGGAAACCTGCATTCAGGTGGACAGGGCTGAGAGGGAAGTCAGAGAATAAATCAAGGGATGTCTTACCATTTAATAATTCACGGAAGAGGGAATTTGGAACTGATGTTACAAATATCTGTTTCAAAAGAAACAAATTTGAATCTTCAGTTGGAGCGCACAAGAACCTGAATCAACAGACGCAAAACCAAATAAAAGCCAAGAACACAAGCAATTCGGGCAATTACCAGTATGGCCCTTTTGCTCCTGCTACTGTGCTTAAAGTTGATGACTCTAGAAGTAAAGTGAGTCGGGTCAATATTTGGGAGAGTATTGCCTCTACCTGCCGTCCTGAATATTACAACCAAGGTATGTAATCAAAGCCTTTTAGGATCCAATTAATTGTGTTTGTTTTATAACATAAAGATTTTCCAATCTCTTGAGACAGAGGGATAAAAGTTTGGTATAAAATGGCATCTTGGAACAATTTTGTGAAAACCCATATAAACCTGGTGTTTATCTTTCCATTCCTCCCCCTTTTTTTTTTCCCCTTTTGTGTCAGGGTATAGTTATAAACTAGGTTCTTTTTGGTTCAAATTAGGGAAATATGGTTGTTTCAAATCAGAGGTTGCCTTGTTTCATAGACAAGGATTTGATTTCCTGAATGAACGTACAATGATAATGCTATGTCATATTAAGTAGATATGTTCATCCATCGTTTTTAGTCGTGGGTCACATTCATGTTTTGACTTCCCTTTGTATCCGAGGAACTTTTTGGGTTTAGGCAATGTCAATAAATGTGGTGCATTGTTGCATTTTACAATCAAAGTTTCAAAGCAATTCATGTCATGGAAAGCTGATATTGATGTTATATAATACTTGCAGCTCTGAGAGATCTTTTCGTCCATTACATGGAAGCATGGAAATCATGGTGCACAGAAGTTGGTCAGAAGAAACCGATATACATCTCCTGATGCCACATCTATACCATTCTTCATGAATTTCAATGCTGCAATATGGTAATCACCATCGCCATTACTTGAAGCATACACCGTGCACCAACTCAGTAGGGCCATTGATCTAAAGATGTTTACAGGTCTGCACATATTCTCCGTGTGCAATGCCTGCAGCTAACATTTGGCGCCTATCAGCTGGCATTAGTATTGACCCAACTGTCAAAGAACAAGTTTTTCTTGTACAGATTTTAGAATTGGTGGAGAATTTGTGGTTTCATTGACTCTTTGATAAGAGCTCTGGTTCTCCTTCCTCTGAGATTTTAGTCTGGAGTATATGGGCAACTCGTACTGTTTAATCCATTACACCCACATAAGAATGGCTTTCTGAAATCCCCATCTTCAGTGTAATGCTAGGACTTTATGTAGAAAGACCATGTTATCTAGAACTCCCATCCCACATCAGTGCCCGTTTTCTAACAAAAGTTCGACATATTTCCTATCCATACCTATGCCCTGATTAAAGGAGCAAATTTCAGAAAAAACGGTAAAGTGAAAAGAAATTAGAGGGACAACAATGAAATGCAGCAAATAATGCAGTTATGAAAGACATATAACACTATATAAAACTTAAACCAATGATTTCAAGCATCAAAAAGCCAAAATTGCTTACTCTCGGTGGTATGTCAATGCAATCGTTAGTGATGCCCTGTTTCAACTATTAGTTTCCTTGATCTGAACTAAAGAACATCATACAAGTTACAGGAAGAGGAAGAAATGGAAATGATTGTTCAATCCAGTCCTATAAGATTATTTCCTCCAGGACACTAACATTCAGTGTCTTGTTTGGTAGGACAATGCTGTTGACTATAACTACCTCGTCCTCAACAGCCACAGCTTCACCTACACAAAATAGAAGAACAATGATGTAGTACAGTGATGGGATTGTCCCGTGAAGGAAGGAGAACATAAAAGCTAAAGGAAGGAAAGAAAAGGAAAGTACCGAGAATAGTAATCCCGAGTTTGGCATTGTAATCTCCTTCAGCCTGTGACCAGTTTACTTTTGAGTCAATAAAATAACATTGCGGAGCAATGGAGGGAAAAGCAACAGATATTGATACAAATGCTAGAGGCAATAAATGAAGGGTTGAAAAAGGGAAAAATCAGATCGAAGTCTATCAAACAACTTTGGAGAAGAACAAGGTCTAAAGGAGCACAAAAGCCCATAAGAAGGACAAAGTCCCATCATTTTCGGCCAAAATATCATCAGTCAAGTGTCAAACATAGTCATTACAGAATGCCATGTGAATATTGAAAAGCAATCTCCCTTGATTTTTTTAAAGCAGCAGTCATTTGCATAGAGTAACAGCGTCAATGCACTATCGAAACCAATTATGTCTGGAAGGATATCTACATTGGTCAACATAGCAAAATAAAAGTTCTGAAAGATAGTCATCTTGCCTGGACTCTAGACCATCTCCCAATGGAAGACTTCCACCCAACTATAGCATTAATAACAACTGCATTTTCCTGAGAAATTACCAAATATTAATCAACAAGACTAGAAATCCAGCATTTCATTTGAATCATTAGTTAAACATTTTACCATGACTTCAACATCATCTAGGATGATACAACTTATGAGCCTTGCACCCGGTCCGATACGAGCATTAGCAGATATGGAGACATTGGGACCAATCTGTATCACCACATAAAGAAAAACACTACTACTCCTTAGGTGAGAAAAGAAGGAAAAGGTGCAAGGAGAAAACAAGAAAAGAGTCCCAAAATTTTCCACACAATGCTTTATAATTTTGGCATGCAAAGCAGCAAAAGAAAAATGAATAGAAGTATTCTTCCATTAATTGCAATGTGATCCAGAGAAATGCATGCACACTTCTTTCTCATATCCTAAAACTGCAGGAGTAGACTCCAATAACCAATCATACAGTTACCTTAGCAGTTGGATGTACTTTAGCCGATGGATGAATATAAACATCACCGACAATGGTGGCCCTCCTTAACCCATCACCACTAGCCAAGAGATCAGGGGATGTGAAGCGGAATTGAGAAAGATATAGACCAGAACATTTCAGGGACATTCTGCAGGTATTTATAAAGGTAATGTTACATGATGAATACACTTGAGAGTTATAACAAGAAAGTGGGGTTGGATTACCCAGGAGTTTTAATTTGTTCCCAGAAGTCCATGGTTTGATATGTATACAGCTGCTTTTTGCCAGCAAGGGGTGAGAGGATATCCTGATCTAATCTTACAAAATCTGTTGGAAGACTCCTGCTAAAAAACTTGTATCAGGACACTAGTTGAAACCAAGACTTGTAACAATCCGAAATTACACATTAAATGTTTTGTACTTTTTTCTGGTCAAAGAAGCATAGCCTAAATAGCAAAGCATTCCGCTTTGGTGAATTCTCTGATAAAAAAAATTTATTTCTAAATTTGGTCCTTAGAAAGCAGAGCATATTTGTTAGTGGACAATGTTCCATTTTCCCTGTGTGGGTAGACAAGGAAAAGAAAGTAACAGGTTTTTGATCTTAGAGACTTATGCTTCTTTCCCGTCAATTGTGTATATGCAAAATGCATTAAATAAGTCCTTGATATTGATATAGTTGTCCAAATTATCAAAGACCAAATACATCAATAACAAAATGTTTGAAAAATAATCATCCCCAAAAATGTCTGAAAAATAACATAAGTCCACAATAAAACGGAAGATTCATGATTCAAATCTCTCATGCCCAAACTATGGAGAGGATAAAAGGATGCTACAGTTGATTGATTTCAAGAAAAGAAAAGAGCTAAAATCACAGTAGTCAGCTTAAAGGCTGTTCCAATTTTAGGACAGAAAATGTTGGAGAAACTTAGAACTACAAGAATGGATATACCTTGTAGCTGACTGAAGGGCTTCAAAGCTGGAAACACGTTTCAAACTAGCTGCAAAAAGCATTGAGAGGAAGCAAGGAATTGAGAATTAAAATAAGATGAGATGTCAAATATGCTGCTGAGGCATAATTTCAAATTGGAAAATCAAACCCTTTTTAAAATTAATATTTCATCAAAACAGACTAAATTTGTTTATATCCAAGTTGTTGTCGGACAGTCAGAAAAAAAGAATCAGGTGTTTCAAACTTCTAAGTTTTATCGAGGCTCTGCATCCTGTAAAGCTTTGTAGTTTATGTCACTGACCTCTGTCCTTCCTTTGAGAAGAAACATCTTGTATAGCTGTAAATATATCTGGAGTGAATACATATACACCGCAATTTATAAGGTCACTAACCTGCATTGCAACATAACTTGAGATTCATTAAACAAGAGAGTCGATCAAGCCAGGATAGTAAAATGTAGCACTTAACAGAGTTTGGTGAGCCACACTGTTCTTGAGCTTTTATTTTAATTAAAAAAAAAGAAAGAAATTGGCCTTCAATATAAATGCAATTTCAATAAAGTATACTCATTTTCTTGCTAAATGTACAAAATCTTGCTTCTTTGTATAGAAAGTGAATTTCACTAAGATACAATTGCCAATTGTTAAAAAAAAGAAAAAAGATGACATCTTTTTACACTGGAAAAAGCACTGACTATGTAACTTTATATGCATATATTTATGTGCTTATATATGCCTGTAAATGCATGTATACCTATATTACCGGATTGCTGTTAAATCAAATAAAAAGTTAGCTGTTTAAAATGATAATAATATCCTGGCATATTGTTAAATATCTAACTCACAAAAGTTTCTGGTTTCTCAGTGTAATGCAACAATTCATTGGTTGCTGGATCTGCTACCAACTCCCCAAACTGGCTGGCTGACTCAGCAGATACCTATGCAGAAATGCAGGTGAAAAATAGACAAATATTACAAGTAAGAAATATAGATGAAAACTACAACGAAACTACACTCTATTTAGACTTCCAGATTTGTATATACAGAATCAACCAACCTTGATAACTAGGATAGTTCCCATTCCACGATATCTTCTGTGCGCCTCTGTGGATAACATAGATAAAATAAGACAACTAAAGCTTTCTATTGAAAATAAATAAATAAATAAAGCTGAAAACTTTCCAACATAAAGTTCATTTATTCAACTGAACCACGGACTCTATACCACCGGTAGATGGCCATAATTGGGATGGTTTATATAGAGATTGTAGTAAATATTTGACATTCAAAGGAAATAATCAATGGAAAAATAGAGATAAAAAACTTGGAGTGAAATAAATTTGACAAAAAGAAAATTCTTACCAAGCATTTCTGGAAGTGGAAAACTGCAACACACATCGCAATTCAATAAGAAGATATGAGACTGCAAAAAGTTAATCAAATTACATTAACATTCCACATTTACAATATATGCATCTTGCCATAATTGTAGAAGAAGCAAAAGGAAACACTATCTTTTACATAAATGAGCATCAATAAGCATAGGAGAGCATAAGATAACAACCGGGTTGTCTTCCATGATGAGATCTCTAAAGTTGTAAAGACCACCGGCTGACCCGTGCGGTTTGTCTTCCCTCAGATACCTGTAAACAAATATACAATGATGGGCAGAAGAGCACAATATCTGATCAAAATAGCTAATTACCAAGAAATTCATCAACTTAGTTACCTGACAGGGACTTTAAGTTCATTGGAAATAGAGGAAACATACAATGCGAATTCACGCTCCTCATAGAAACCAATAAGATAGATCTGGGCTAAGTTTGCAATCTGAAATAGCCAATCCAAAATCACTCAGGCAAAATGCAAACTGCTGATTTTATTAATGTTGTTAAAGCATCAGAACAAGTGGAAACATGTGAGACGCGATTAAATACCCTTTTACAAGCTGATATAGGATGGTGAACCATAGGTTGACCTGCTAACGGAAAAAGAGGCTTCGGGATATTCAATGACAAGGGGCGGAACCTTGTACCTGCAATCAGATTGGTACATAGATCGAACTTCTCATAAGTAACAGACAAATTTTGACAATTACATCAACAAATTGGAAAGTGAAGAATCCACCACCCCACTATATGCATTAAGATTGAACATTTAGACAATCAATTTGCATGAGCAATATCAGTGGTTGATAGCGAGAGAGTCCGGTAATTTGAATGCAACTCTTTATTTCCAAATGAAAACAAGCACAGAAAATTATGAAGTGGGGATCGAAAAATGAGAAATTGCAGCCAGAAACCAAAATGTAGTGCAACACTCAGAGTCATTATTTGGAACAAAGTTCAGACCTTTGGTGGGTCCACCGACCATAATCACGGCGACAACTCTTTCCTCTGAGCTACCCATCTCCAATCAACCAAAGACCAGATCCCCAAATCCTCAAATTCTTCAAACCTCCTGTTTGCTTAAAGCGCAAATCAAACCTTAAAATCCCACAGAACAGAGACAGAGTACCCTAAATTGCTATATCACAATGCCACCAGTCAAATGACTGTCGGTCTATCACAGGGGCAACGTGAACTCGCTGTCTAGGCTTAGGTGATCTCGTACTTGTTGGCAAATAGTTGCAAACCGTATGTGAGTAATTGAAGGAGAGTGTGTGCGTGCTGTTGCTGGTAACAGAGTTGGACAACAGGGCAAAGAGGATGTCAAGAAGACGGGCAGTGGATGCAATTAAAACAAAAAGAGAGGAAGGCGACCACTCGCTTCGGTAGTGATAAGCAACGTGATCGATAGGTAAGAGAACTGATAGTAACCAAATCTCTTAAAAAGAATCTAAGAGGAAAGGAAAGAAAGCGTTACCCTGTTTCGTGTCTCTGTTTCGATTGTATAGAGATGGCAAATGCATATGGACTTGTGGTGGTAGGACCCGTCACAGCTATCCATGGGCCCCCCTTCCCTTGCTGGTTAGGAATCAAGGTAAATAATCAAATTTCAGCTATAGTTAGGTCTTTAATTATAGTTAAATGTTGGATCTGACCTCATTATAAAATACGATGCTCTTTTAAACAACTTCTCACAAGTATAGTTATCTTAATTTATATCTTTTTTTAAAATATAAAAACCGCAAGTTTTTTAATATAAAAATGTTACCATCAAAATTAAAAAATAATTCAATAGCTGCCTAATTCTTTACTAAATAAAATCTTAGCTGATTGATAATGAATTATCGTTCCCTTATTTT
>JAOXYD010000007.1:11310009-11334535 GCA_028565735.1 Pinacopodium congolense
TAATAAATATTAAAATAAAAAATTTTAATATAATATATTTTTAATATTATAATTTAGTAAAATATTAATAAAAAATAAATTAATAATTTATACATCTTATTATTTTACACCGGTTCAATACCAATTTTATAACAGTTTTATACTGGTTAAACCTCTAAACCTTTAATCTCTTTTCTTATCGGTTCGATATCCGGTCCGATTTTTCTAACATTGATAAAACCAACTGACAGTTGGGCTATCAAGAATGTGCGATCCATCATCTCCTAAACTTGTTTCCTAAGTACCCCGAAACAAAGTAAAATCTGACCTTTCAGATCTTCTAAAAAAAATGGAGCTAATTAGTTGAGTCATGTGACTCAAGAGGCAAGCTCCAAACCCCAACATTTTCTTGGATCAGGTGCAACCAATCAAAATTTTGTATTGGTGGCATATAGTTTTCCTTCTAAGAGAGGAAATGGTAAAAATTGAAAATATAGGAAGGGGTGTCCATCTTAGTGTGCTTAAATTAGTCGATTTAAATTCACATAAGTTTCTATTTGCTCACAATTAGACTTATAAATAGGTTGGAGTAGATTAAGTGTATTGTAATTTTTTAATAAAAAAACTTAAGTTCATATCTAATTTGATTTATAAAATAGATGTTATTTTCAATTTAAAATATGACTCATTATGAAATTTTAAACTTTAAATCAAATCATAAGTCTATATTTTTTAGAAATTTTTGAGAAATATATTTTTTAGATTTTTAATGATTATATAAAATATAAATATTTATTGAGTTATTTTTTAAAATAAAATAAATTTATAAGATTATTTTGAAGTAAAAATATAATCTATTACAATAAAATATGCAAAGTCTTAAACATAATTCATAACAAAACTATCTTATATTAATAATTATAAAAATTTATAATTTTAATAAGATGCCAATAAGATAATTTTAAATAAATATTAATTAATAAAAAATTAAATTAAAATAATTATAAATTATTTATAATTATTAGGTTTTTCTGGACTTTTTTTCAATTTTTATATAATCCAAATTTGGCCCTTAAATTTGTTTTATTTAATTTTTATAACTCAAACCCAATCCATAAATTAATTCTTAAAATTCAAACTCTTCAATGAATTAAGATAATTTATACAAGTTAAGTCTAATAATAGTCATATTCATCCTTCAAAATTATGCCAATATTCCGTAAAGAAATTATTCTAGTAGCCATTCAAATTCAAACTACTCAACTTTAAAGAAAAGCATGATAGTCAAATTATTTGATTATTAAAACTAAAACATGTTGACATAGGTTATAAGAATATTTTGATGAACAAAATACTACTAAAATTGCTTATTATCCATAACTTACTTTCCAATAAACAAAATACCACTAAAATAGTTCACAGTTTATCACTCGATAAATTGCCCTCTACAAGTCGTGCATCCTTCATAATCGAGTTCTCCGAAAAATCAATACAAAAGTTAATAATATCAAAATAATAAATAAAATGCACACATTCAATAGACAAATTATGTTATATGTTTAAATTTTATAATAAATTTCAAAAATTGGTTGTTCTTATCACCTTAAGACCGCAAATATATAGTTTCTTAAAAAAATGCTTACAATTAAAAAATAAATAAAAATAAATTTAATAATAACAATTAAACAATAAATAAATTTAAATTCTATAAACTTAATTTTACTTTGATTATTAATTTCTACAGTTAAAAAATCAAAATCAGAAACTCAAACAAATAGACCCTTACCGAATGATGACCACTGCCAATCTTTGCAATGAAGTGGAACTTTCTAAAACTCCTATAATTGAAGTTGTTCTATATTTTGTTTTCACTATTTCATTGGAAACAACTTAACAATACAAAATATGAAATTAGAGAGATTTCGCTTCTGACTTGGACTTATAATTAAAGATTGAAGATACTTTTTAATATTTAATATTTATATAAAAAAATTTCAAAATCTATAGCATTTATAAAGTGTTCAATATGTATAAAATGTTTTAAAAGGACACTAATATTTGTAAAATATTTAAATAATAAATTCTTAAATTAACCTTAAAATTAAATTAAAAATTCTATGCAGACCGACGATGTAATATCAATTCATTAAAAATTTACCAAACCCAATAAAAATTCATCAATATTAGAATTTTTGAATATTTTATAAATTAAAAGTTTTTTTAATACTATCAAACATTAAATCTTTTTTAAATTTTCACGCAATTGTTAACGATTAAAACATATCTTTAACCGCTAAATAGACAATAATCATTTAGACCTAGTAAAGAAAATCTAAAGAGATCCTGTCAGGACCTTAATGCTATGGTTTCAACTGGTTTAAGTGTCGCACGTATTGCTCCACGCAAGGCATCTCTAGTTCTACGTCGAAAAATTATGAACATGTTCTCCCAACTTTTAGGAACATAAGCCAGATTGGTAATGAACGACACAAGTTTTTGTTCATTTCTCAAGTCTCCTGTAATAACAAAGTGCCAACTGTTTCTAAACAGTTTATTTCGATTGTTCTAGGTACACGACAGAGTCATTATTCGATTGCTCAAAAGAGGCCCTTACAGCTTTGCTGGAGACTGATACCAATTCCATCGATCATCAGACGTATATTGAGTGACCTGCTTCACATTGAAGTAGTTTTCAATTCCCCTGTTTCAAGGAGAAAAGGATTCAGAATTAGAATCATTTTTCAAGCTCACAGAGATAGAGAAATCAGTCATTTCCAGAAGAAAGCTCTCTCGAAATGAAAATGTACCATCAGTCTTACAAGTATTTCAAACTTTAAGCAGAATGCTCACCAGGACCTGAATACTAATTGAAGAAAATATATAACCTGTGTAGGTGATCAGAAGACATACCATTCTCCTAGCTCGCGCCCAAAACCGCTGCGTTTGATGCCTCCCCATGGAGCATGACAGAAGCATGGCTGTGAGCAATTGATCCACACAATACCTGCCCTGAAAGCCTGTACAAAGGGAACAAAGGACAATTATCAACTCAATAATGACATAGTTACAGCCGTGTGTCAGTAACTACTTGAAACCTCACCTTCGTCACACGCTCACATCTTTCGAGATCATTTGATATCACAGCAGCACCTAAGCCATATCTATGGAACATGAATAGAATGTAACAATGAGTCTCCAAATAAAGAAAAGGATGAGTTTCCAAATAAAGTGAAAACAACATGGATGAAAGCATATAAAGAAAACATTGAAACAAAGATGTTTGAAGATGACAAATGTATCCTGCAAAACATAATGGTGGGGTTGCAAACCAATTGATCTAGGTGTATCATCATTTATTAGTTAAAGGTAATCCTCCATAGCAAAAATGACTAGCTATGAATAAAAAAAAGAGAGGAGAAAATCAAAAGAAAAGAAGCAAGACGATCAAGGAAAATATTTGGAAGAGAATCAATAG
This sequence comes from Pinacopodium congolense, assembly GCA_028565735.1. Classification (NCBI taxonomy): domain Eukaryota; kingdom Viridiplantae; phylum Streptophyta; class Magnoliopsida; order Malpighiales; family Erythroxylaceae; genus Pinacopodium; species Pinacopodium congolense. The sequence goes on from JAOXYD010000007.1 coordinate 11,313,464, forward strand.
ATGCGTGCATCCACATTGAATATTGTAATTACAAGCATCATCATTGTCGAGATAAAGGTGATAACTTACTGAGTGTCATTTGCCAAGTCAATGGCTTCATCTTCAGTACTAAATGTTTTGATACATAGCACAGGTCCAAAAACTTCCTCTCTCCATATCTCCATGGATGTGGTCACATCAGTAATAATGGTTGGCTCAATATAGTATCCCTTACCCATATGCTGCCAATTGTTTTTTGTCATTTCAGTATCTCATTTACACAAGGCAAATACATCAATGAGATGTAAGCACTATAAATACCTTTGGGTGAGATCCACCATATAATATGGTTGCACCTTCACTCTTTGCCGTTGCAATGAATTTCAGTACTTTGTCGTACTGCATCAATGTAGTAGATCACCAAAAACATTACATTTTTACGTCTTTTGGACAATCTAAATTTGTTAAATAGATATTATGACTCCAATAATTATATGAGCAGCAAAATCATGGACTATACTTGAAATATCAAGCATTTTTTTCAACCATTCACAATTCAGCTTGTCCAAAAACAAAAAAAGACACCAAGAAAAACAGTCAACATAGAAGGAAGATGCAGAATTGTCACAGACTTTTACCTGAGATCTACTAACAACAGGGCCGAGCTTGCAATCCTCTTCCAACGGATCTGAAATTTTAATTTTTTTTGTCCACTGCACCAGCCTATCTATAAATTCTGATGCGATGCTTTCCTGACCGTCAAAGTGAAACATAATTCTGAGTTGTCTAACAAAATGACATTTTCATAGTAGTTTGATGTGTTGCACTAGAGAATTCATAGCAATGCTTAACTTTTATTTTCATTTCTTTTCTTCCATCTAAATCCTATAACATACATCCAGCAATCAGCTGCTATTATTGCTATTTGAAACATTTCAGAAGTAAATTTTTAAGTGCTTCCAGAAGGAATAATGTTAATGTTGTGTGCAAGCATTTAAAAAAAAAGCCACATTTAAAATCCAGCATGTGATGTTTTGAGTTTCAACAGAAAGAAGAGCGCACGCAAAGTGACTATCAGTCATCCTCTCCTTTTCAACCTGTCATTTTCTGTTTAACTGCATTATCACTTGCTGTCTCACCATGTAGCTTCACATCAAATTTGCTAAAACATTAAACATCCTTGACAGGTCATCTTAACTATTTGTTTCCCAATAGAAAGTTTTCCATCTTCCGACCAATCTACTGATGCAAAATTAATATAAAGCCCCATATAGCTAAAACTTCATAATAATAGCCATGAAGTTGAATGTTCTTTAGTCAGTTTAAAGTTATTCAGCGGGTGTGAATTACTGAGGCAAAACTGAAACTAAAGAAACAGAGCAGTATAAACTGCAACAAATAGAGAGGAAAAGAGGGTGGGATCAACAGATAGGCGAACAAGATGAAGAGAGGAGAAGCAGTATTTATGGATCACACTTACATGCAGAAGAAGGCGAGAAGTTGCACTGCATATCTGGCCATTTGTCCAAAAGCAACCAAACATGGCCCACTCCACAGCTGTTCGAGTCATACAATTAGAAATATCAGCACAAATTACAATGGTAAACAAATAATATGCTCCCATCACTCAAGCAACAAAATTGCAAATGCTAGTATGAAAAGGAAAATCCAGCAACCACAACCAATGGCATTTCAAAAGTCAAATATATATACTTAATAAGGAACTGACCTTTATCAATATCAACATCCTCAAACACAATAAGCGGGCTTTTCCCACCAAGCTCCAAAGAAACAGCCTGCCAAACACTGATGATGAGACTAAAATTAAAAAGAAAATAGTATAAATAAGCGAAGATATTTGCCATACCTTGGTCAATTGCGCTGCACTTGCCATTATCCTGTTCCCTGTAGCTGCACTTCCAGTGAATGCAATCTGTCAAGAATGAACATCGTAGATCAGTATTGACAAAATTGATGAGACAAAAGATTCAGCCTTTAAAAAACTGATGAAAGAACATGATAAGAGAAGACTGGACCTTATCAACATTTGGATGAGATACCAATGGAGCACCAGCTTCAGCACCCAATCCAGTTAGAATATTAAGGACACCCGGAGGGAGACCGACCTCCCTACAGACTTCAGCCAGCTCTAAACAGGTCCTGTAATGAAAAATAGTTTAGCCAGTCCAGAATATAATACAATGAAATTGAAGGGAGCAAGAAGTGTCACACGATTGAGGACATACACAGATGCCATTTCAGATGGTTTCAGTATTGCGGTGCACCCTGCAGCCAGGGCTGGAGCAACTTTCCATGTGGCCATCAAAAGTGGGTAATTCCTTGAATCAAATAAAGGAATAAATTTTAGTTTTACAAATGATGAACTTCTTCTCGGTAACAAATAATCAAAGCTGTTATAGGAAAAATCATTAGCAATACACCACAGTTGTAAGCAAAATAACAGATCAACATTGTAACTCCAAAATTAATAAGCTCATAAACAATATTTTTGTCAAATTGAAATCATAATAAAATAAATGAACCAACATATTGAATTTTCCACACACTCAAGAAATAGCATAAAGAACAATTCCAGATGCAGGAAGCTAAGGGCCTGTTTTGTAACATTTTCTTTTTTGGTTTTGGTTTCTGGTTTCTTTAAACACAGAAATAAAATAAAAAACAGCACATTAATACAGTATAAAAACTCAAAGAAACAGCACAAAAACCGGAAAAAAAACAAAAAAGTCAATACAAACACACAAAAACCACAACCAATAACAATACCAAACAAACCCTAAGGATTACTCATCACAAAACAGAGGAATTAAACAGAATGGAGAAGGAAAATCTAAAAGAAAGACAACAAGACCCAAACACGTAACAAAGACTTTCAGCAATTACCATGGAGTAATCAGCCCAACAACACCAAGAGGTTGTTTAAGAACATAGCTTTTAAATCCTGGATAGGGAAGAGAAACTGGAATCTTTTCTTTTGCATCTAACTTTTCAGCAAGGTCCGCATAGAACTCAAAGCATACAGAAACATCTTCCTGGAAATGAAAATATTTAAAGATAATGTACAAGGTTAACAAATGCAATGATTACCCAGTGTCAAAGGCTTACTATGTCTGCAACTGCTTCAATATACGGTTTTCCACAGTCAATAATTTCCAGTTTTGCCAGCTCAATTTTCCTTTCTGCTATCTGCAAGCAAGTAGAAATACACGAAAGTTTAATGAGTAAATGTACAAAAGAGAAGTAATAAGCTTTTATAAGACCCCAAGATAAACAGAAAAGTTTTCTTTTTTTTCCAAAAAAAAAAAAGAGCTTCAAAAGCCAATAGCGGAAGTCACAGATGGATTTCCGTACTTGTATTTCTTTATTAAGACTTGATAACAGCATGCAGAATGTGCAAAAAGTGACTAGAAAAAGGAGGTCAGTGCTTAAGGATCTTATAACCTTTCAGATTGTACCATCCCAACACTTCAATCACATTACACAAAGCCCTCGGTTATCTCAGAAACTACTAACCAAGTAAAAGAAATAGAATGTTATCAAGAATGCGCACTAATAGTTTAAACATAGACTTAAACAAGCTAAATCAAGCATAACTCATAAAGAAAGCGATTTGAAGCATCTGGATTGCCACACACAATGCACTGTACTTAATCCATGGATTGATCACTACAATAAAATCATCAGTCCGAGAATAAAAAAAAGACCGAAAATTTTCAGTCTAAACAGTCTGGGAAACGAAACAAGACAAACCCCTAAAGAGATCAAATTCAGCATTACCTTAGCAGCAATAGCACGCAAATACTTAGCACGATAAGCACCAGAAGTAAAGGCCCAATCTTTGCCTTTGTTCCGGTAAAATGCTCTATGAGCCGCTTCCACAGCAATCTCCACATCTTCCTTTGTAGCTGCGGGAATATCACCTGAATCCAGTTCCACAAACTCAACACAATCAAATTTCTCTACTCTTGGAACCCTTTGATGGAACTCAAACAACAAGACAAATCCATATCACAGTGAAAAAAACTGAAGCCAACCCGCAACTCAAAACAAGAAAAAAGTTCAAACCCGCTGTAGAAACAAGCCCACAAGCAAACAGAAGCTAGTTCAGATAGCAGAAAAAGCAAATGGACAGACAAACCAATAATCTCTTCGGTACTGGGGTTGATGATAGGTATTCGCTTCTTTAGCACTGGCTCTCTCCACTCTCCGTCGATAAAAAGCTGTCGACTTGGAACAGGTATAGCCATTTTCAGAGCTTCTAAGCTTTACCAGGTTTAGAGTCTAGCTTCTGGTAGAGAAAACACCGGAGGTGGAAATCAGTTGGTCATTAAATAGCCAACAAGTCTCTTGAGCGTGGAGATCAGTGCATAATTGGTAATCGGTAAAGCTTTAAAGTGATACTATGATTAGTAACGTAATGTAATGCTGTGTATGAATTTGATTGTTCCATCAGAATTCCACGTGGTAGGTCCTGCCGCCCTCATCCCGTCCTTTCAGGTGAGTGCTATTTGTCATTTTGTGGCTATGAGTTCATTTTCATTTTTTAGTTCTAGGATTAATTTTACCAAAATTTTGTTTTTAACACATTATTAATTATTAATTAGGTCCTTACACTTTTAAAATTATTAAATTAATTTTTAAAATTTGAAATTAATTTTACGGTTAATCCTTCTGTTATTTTTGACTAACGGCGTGTCACGTGGCATCACGTAGACATGCCACATGATATTGGATTGATATAAAAATAATTTAAAACTATGAGGACCTATTTGATAATTTATTAAATTATATAGAATTAATTGATAGTTTATCAAATTATAGGGACTTAAATAATATTAAATTTAATTAATGAATTATTTTAATAATTAAAATAAAATTGTTAATAATTTAAAAAATATGTTATGTAAATATTATATTCTTTTAATAAAATTTTTAATTAAAAATTTTTTAAAATTAAATAAATCATACAATATTTTATTTTTTACAAATTCAATATTTGTAATATTTCATATATATATAAGAGTAATACAAAAATATTTTTATACAAATAATATAGTAATAATTACTTTGAATTGAATTTTTTTTAGATTAATGTTTAGTTTATCAACCTAAATAGGTTGTATGATAATACAATTTGCATAATAATAGGTTGATAATCTAAACATCAATCTAAAAAAAATTCAATTTAAAGTAATTGTTACTATATTATTTATAAAAAATATTTGTGTTACTCTCATATTTATGCAATATTATAGATATTGAATTCGAAAAAAATATTTGCATAATTTTTTTATTGTTAAAAAATTTTAATTTAATATTTTATTAAAAGAACACAATATTTACATTACATATTTCTTTAATTATTAACAATTTTATTTTAATTGTTAAAATAAATAATTAATTGAGTTAAATATCCTTTATGTCTTTGTAGTTTGGTAAACTATCAATTAAGTCTCTATAATTTGATAAACTATCTAATAAGTCCATATAATTTTAAATTATTTTTATATCAGTCCAGTGTCACGTGACATGTCCACGTGATATCACGTGGTAACATGTAGACATGCCATGTAGCACGCTGGTAGTCAAAAATAACGGAGGGACTAACAGTGAAACTAATTTGAAACTTTACGAACTTATTTGATAGTTTTGAAACTATAGGTACCTAATTGATAATTTGACAAACTACATGGGAATTTGATAAAATTAACCCTTAATTATATGATAGAGAGGATGGAGGTTGTATCATGAAATCCGTAAGCTTAGAGGATGATTGATATAGATGTTATTTTCATTTTTAATTTTTATTTTTTAGATATAGAAATAATTTAAAAATTAAAAATACACAAATACCATATAAAAATTGAAAATAGTACATAAATATTAAAAAACACACAAAAATCAAGGAAAACATAAAAAAAATAAAAATAGAAAACAAAAATGAAAAGTTAAATTAAAAGGACTTCATAGTATACTATAAAATCAATTTTCACAAGATCAGGATAGGAGAAATTTGATTTGACCATATTTTTGCCAAATTTTTATGATTACTCTAACCTCCTTTTATAAAGAAAACAGGATTAACCCTCCAATAAATTATGCTTACCCAAATAAAATATATTCTTATGTTAGCCATATGAAGGTTATTTCCTTTGAAATATTAATCCATATATGTGTGATTTTGGTTGTAGATGTTAGGAAGATAATAGTTCTAACAATGATATAGAAGAAAGTTACCCATAGAAGGCATTAAGAAACAATAGGCATGAATGTAAATCTCATAAAAGATTCCAGAAAGATGAAGATGACCACAATTCAAAGCCAAAATCTTGAGTTAGACTTTACAATCCAAACTCAAGGAAAAAAATTTTTTATGATCTTTTGAAAGAAGTTAGATATGATCATCTAGTTATGTTCTTTGCAATCTAAAATCAAGGACAAAAAGTTTTTATGATCTTTTAAAAGAAGTTGAATATAATCATCTAGTTATGTTAAGTGTATTAACTTGAGTTTGTTAGTTGTTAGTTGATTTAGCATTGACTTTGTTATTTTGTACTTAGTAAGGTACTTGGTCAGCTATTTTTACTTACGCAGTTAATTCATTTATTTTATTTACTGATATAAATATTGCTTTTACTTTATTTTTTTGACTAAGTTAATAAATCAATTTTTTTCTTCTCTATCTTATTTATTATGCTTCTATACATAGAGGAGTTTCGTTCAAGGTATCAGAGCTTCGTTGTTCAATCGAGATTAAAATCTTTCTTCTTTTTCACCAGTAGTGATGGTGACTTCTTCAATTAGTTGATTAAAGTAGGTTTAGCTTTGAGATCTTCTTTTTTTTCCTTGTCATAGGTATTGTCATCGATCTTGTGATAAGGATTATGGTTTGTGGTGAATCTTTCTATGGTTGATAGCAAGTTATGGAGTTTAAGTTTTTTGCACTAATGGAGGATATATCGCATAACTCGCTTATTGAATCTCTATTTGAATTAAGAGCAAAGATTCAAGTTGAGGAGAATTCGTTGTACTTAAAGGGATCTGACCATCTATATATGGTGCTAGTAACATCATTTTTAACTGGTAGCAATTTTTTGACTTGGAGTAAATCAATTAAGATAGCTCTTAGAGCGAAAATGAAGTTAGGGCTTATTGATGGTAAATGCAAGAAACCTAATTCAAATTTTAGTGACTATGATAAGTGGATTCGTACAAATTATATGGTTAAGTCTTGGATTTTAAATTCTATTTCGAAAGAAAATTGTTGAAACTTTCACCTATACTAATTCTACTAGAGAACTATGATTAGAAATAGAGGAGTAATTTGATGAAAGTAATGGCAAATTAGTTTATCAGTTACAAAGGCAAATTAGTTCTATTTCCCAAGGGAATATGACTGTGGCAAAGTATTTTACTAGCCTCAAAAAGTTATGGGATGAATTGGTATGTCTCATACTTGTTCCACAGTATACTTGTGGAGCAGCTGAACATTGTCAATATGGAGCACCCAAGGCTATGATAGATATGACTTCTCTTAACCAGTTAATGCAGTTTTTGATTGGTTAAACGAGAGTTATGACCATGTGAGGAACCAAATCTTGGTCATAGATCCTCTCCCTACTATGAATAAAGCTTACTCAATGGTGTTACGAGTTGAGAAATAAAGAAAAATTCATTTAGGATTCATTAAAGGCATTTTTAATAATGCCTTAATGGTCAAAGTGCAACATAGTAAGAAGATCATCGATAGTGGTGGAAAATCCAATTTAAAACAAAAAGGGAGGCATTATAGATAAGAGTGAGTTGTATTGCATTTATTGCAATAAGAATGATTATAAAAAGGATACTTGGTTTAAGTTACATGTCATACTAGATTAGTATAAAGATTTGCATAATCAAAAAGGCAAGGGTGGTGATAAGTCCTATAAAGTCAACGAAGCCTTTGCAGTTACTAAAATAGATGAAGAAAGCAACCATATGGAGGTGGTAAGAGACAACAAGTATCCTAAAAATTCTGCATTAGGCAAAATGATTAAACAGGAATTGCTGAAGTTGATGTAGGGCAAACCTGCTACTAATCCAATTATGGTGATTTTTGTACATTCCAATGATTTTGCCAATACAATTCTTTTTAGAGCTTTGTCTTGCCTTGATTTAATAGAGTTGGGTTCTTGAATATTAGACACTATATGTGTGTGGATTTCAACTCTTTAACTAACCCTATTATAACTTATACTTTTACACCTATATACCTGCCTAATGGAACCCTAAACCTTATACATCACATTGGTGATTTTTTCCACCATTAAAATCTTGTATTAAATGAAGCCTTACATGTAAATATAATTTGTTATCAACCAATAAATTTGCCAATATAGCCTTTATTACCTTCAAATTTTATCCTACACACTGCCTTTTACAGGGTCTAAAGACTAACATAATTCTGGCAGTTGGTAAGGCAATAGGGAGGTTGTATACTTTAGATAAGATTTCATTATATGAAGATACAATAAATCAGTACACATTATATACTCTTAATGGTGCTAAGGATCTTGGTGATTCCATGTCTTTGTACAAAATTTTGCACCAAAGTTAGGTCATACTTCTGACAATGTACTTAGATATATTGATTGCATTGCTAATAAAAATGTTGATTTAGACAACATATGTGATATTTGTCCTCTTTCTATGCAACACTGATTGCCCTTTCCTCTTAGCAACATTTAATCCATTTATCCCTTCTAATTGATACATGTTGATATATGGGGACCTTATAGACATACCTCTTTGTCTAATGGATATTATTTTCTTACTATAGTGGATGATATTAGTAGGGCTATAAAGACATATCTGATGGATCATAAAAGCCATATAGTCCACATTCTAGACATATTTTTTAAGATGGTTTCCAATATGTGAAGATTGTTCGAATTGATAATGGTGTAAATTTTTTAGTGGTAACTATCAATCTATTAGAAATCTTGTGACCATATATCTTAGTAGAATGAGATTGTAGAAATGAAGCAAAGGCATTTACTCCAAATTGCTAGGGACCTAATATTTCAAACTTCTTTGCCTAAGAGATTTGGGGGGGAGGGGTCCATCCTTACTACTACTTACCTTATAAATAGACTTCCCACTCCTATTTTACAGTGAAAACCACCTTATGAAATTTTATTTGGTCATCCACCCATATGAGAATATTAAAACTGTTGGTTGTCTTTGTTTTGCCACCAATTTTCACCTAAACAAAGACAAGTTTTTATAAAAGAACTTATAGTTGTATTTTCATTAGTTATAGCCATGGTCAAAAGGCTTTCAAGTTATTTGACCTTTATTCTGACACCATTTTGTTTCTAGAGACATTGTTTTTCATGAAACCACTTTCCCATACAATTATCTTTCCTTGTTTGATGCAGAACTTAAAAGTAGAATTCAAGAGATTAAATTCATAGGTGTTGTTAATCTATATAGACGCGTTTTCTATTTAGAAAATTTTATATTTTAAGTATTTTACTTTTATGAAGATGTTTAGTTTTGAGTGTTTTACTTTTATTAAGATGATAAAAGATATTCCTATCATTTATTTTAGGGTTTTAGGGTCTTATAACTTATATAAATACTGCTTTATGTATTGTAGAAAGAATCTTTTGTCTATTTTGAATAAAATTATACCTTTCTCTTAAAGTTTATGTCTACCTTTTAAGTTCTTTAAAATATTGGATGGGATTTGCATTTTTTGTACTCTTAGATTAGAGCACTGTGTTTCCGTGTTGCGTTAGGTGGTATCAGAGCTTTTAAAACCCAAGGTTTGTTCATCTGATAATGGTCAACACTAATGATGATGTTCGTGGGTTACTCGAAATTTGGGAGTCAATTCATAATATGGAATGACAATTGACATTGATTCAGGATCAGTTGCAAGCGTTGTTGCGAGGAGATAACACGAGAAGAATTGAGGAACCAGTTGTTAAGGAAGGTGGTCCAATAAGGTGTCCTCATATTCAAAATCACATTCCCTGGAATCATGAAAATATCTCCAGTGATCAGGAAGAATTTATTTAGCCAAGGTGTAGAGGAGACTATGAATATAAACTGAGGGTAACTATCTCATCTTTTAGCAAAAATCTAGATATTGAAGGTTTTCTCAATTGGTTAGCGGAGGTAGAGAGATTATGTGATTATACAAAGATTCCAGAGGACAGGAAAGTGAAGTTAGTGGCCTATCATTTAAAGGGAGGAGCTCTTGTATGGTGGGAGCAATTATTGGAGTCAAGGAGGATAGACAGGTAAAATCTAGTTTCATCATAGAGGAGAATGAAACAGTTACAGAGCTTAAGATTTTTACCGCCAGATTATGAACAATATATATTTAAAGTATACTATCAATGTCATAAAGGTAATCGTAGTATACATGAGTACATCACATAGTTCTTGAGATTAGCAGCCTGTAACTAGCTATCTGAATCATAACCTCATCAAACTTTACGGTATCTAAAAGGATTGAGGTCAAACATTAGGGAGAAGATTGGAATCTAGATGGTATTAACAATTCAGGATGTGAGGAACTAGGCTATGAACGTGGAGTCCATCCTTAAAGTGAAGCCAAAGGAGTTCACGCAATATGATAGTAAAGAAGCCTTTGGCAAGAAATGAATCGAAGTGGTGAATACAACTTTTGCGCTTGGTAGCAATGGGAAGAGAAACATTAATGGTGGGAATTCCAGTAAAGTTGTTTGAACGAATCATACAATTACTAATCCTTACATAAGACCTGCTCATCTGAAGTGTATAGGTGTAGTGATCCTAAGCATAAGTCAAATGAGTTCCCAAAGAGGAGAGCAATGAATATAATGGAACGACGTAAAGATAAAGGAGAAGAGAAGGTATGTGCACCCGAAGGGGACTGGAAGCAAGAAGAAGAGGATGAAGGAGCTTTTTAGGGAGTTATTAAGAGATTAATGATATCTCACAAGGAGCACAATGACTTACAGAGGCATAAACTTATCTGCAAGAGATGTTGAGTATAAGGAAATTTATGTGAAATGATTATCAATGGAGAGAGTCAAGAGAACATATAAGCAAGTCAATGATGAAGAAGCTAAAGTTAAACTACCAAATCACATCTGGAATCTTATAGTATTGGATAGATTAAGGAAGTTAGCAAAGTTTTCATCCAAGAATGCTATAAGGTATCCTTTTCTATTGGTAAATATTCTTACGAGCATTATTGTGATGTAATTGAGATGGATGCGTGTCAAATTTCATGAGACCATAGCAGTATGATATGGGTGTAATGCATTCAGGTAGGGAGAATACATATCAATTTATGAAAAGGATATGAGACACACGTTGGTACCCGTAGGCAATAAAATGAGTGTAAAGTTTAAGGGAGAAAATAAGAAGCATTTATTGCAAACGAGGGATTATAAAGAAAAATTTATACATGAGATAACAAAAGAGCGAGAGCTATAGTTATTCATTACTAAACGGGAAACAAAAAAAATAAGAAGAGACTAGGTGGAGTCATCCAAATATTAGTTTTACTAAACATGAAAAAGTTAGCGAGATTAAGGAGAATCACAGTACCTTGGAGCATACAGGTAAATTATATTGTAAAGGAGATACAGGAATTGAATATATTTTCCTAATGGATTCAGATGTTTCAAATAAGAAGAAGTCATTAACTTATAATAGTGAAAAAAGTGAGCCTATTGAAGAGATCAAAAGCAAGCTACAAGGAGTTATGGAAGGTAATTGGCCAAAGATGGTGACAATAGTGATTGACAAAAAGAACATAAGAACAAAGAACTTTTGGAGTGTTTGTTAGACGATATGATTAAAGAAGAGTTTATACCAAACAACTGATGTCTTCTAAATAATGCAAAAATTAAGGAGTGAACTGAGACATAAAGTGAATATTTTAACTAAGGTAAGAAAAATGTATAGGAGAAGACTTAAGAACTTTAATCATAACTCAAGGTCAAGTTATTTTTACAAGTGGGTGAGACTGAAGTGGAACTTAAAACAGAATGCAAGAGATCAAACCCACGGGTGTCGTTAATCTACAAATACACGTTTTCTATTTAGGAAATTTTATATTTTAAGTATTTTAATTTTATTAGGATGTCATATCACCAAATTATACATCTTTAGGCATGTATTCATGACCATTACTTTAGGTTAGAGAGGAAATTCCACATGATTTTGAGTGCATAATAGATTAATTATTGAATAAGATGCTTCTTATATTGCTTTTGATGATTGTTCAAGTCATACAAAACTTTTGTTAACATTTTATGACACTTTTGGATCCAGAAGAGGCGTGGGATCAATTTAAGGACTTAGAGTATCAAGTTAGGAGGCTCCACACCAAATATCAGAGTTATATGATGAATTATGAAGAGTATACACAGGAAAGATCATAACAAGCTAAGCTGGAAAATATATTTCGTATAACTGACTTTGGGAAGGTATTAGGTGTACTTATACAGTTCTAAATGCTACAAAGTTTTATAGGGAGATAGAAAAACATTTGAAGAGCAGAAAAACATGTGAAGAGCCTACATATCAAATTTTGTAATAATTGGAGGTCTGTAGATGAAGATATAGCAAAAAGATCAAGCTGTGCTGAAAACTAGAAAAGTTGACGTGGCAAATTAGTGGGGATGAGGTATTTAATTTTGTTTTATGTTATTTTGGACAATAAAAGACGTCAAAAAATCCTACAGCCACTATTTTGACCTTAGGACACATCTAAGACAAAAATAGAGGAATTTGTAAAGAGAAAAACATGGAGATACTCAAGGATAAGGAAGATAATCAAGATTCAACAAGTGTTGTCCAGATTTTTTAGCAAAGGAAGTTTCAACATCTTCATTAGTTTATCTTTATTTTACTTCCCTTTTGATGTTTAATATGGACACTATCTATTTGAACATGATTATGGACTACTAAATATATTTTATGGATTGTTCTTGAATTGTTTATCCAACTTTTACTATATTGATTTAATGCCTAGTTGTTTGTGCTAATTGTTGAACTTATAATCACTTCGAATCGAGAGATTGTTTTGATTTATTTGAGTTAGGGTACATAATGAGAGTTGGTTGCCTACTAAACCTGAAATTAACTAATTAACAGGTTATTGAAGAGATATCTTAATTACTTGTTAATTGTCCTTAGGATTGTTTTAAATTTAATTGCACTATTTAGGAATAGTATTGTGAACTGAGAAGTTATAATTCAGCTCTTAAGTATTTCAATTAGGATTAATTGATTAGATCTCAAGAGAGAGAATCAAACCAAGGATATCTAGGATCAAACATAGTTAATTCAATAAGGTAAAATTAAGATAAATAAGGATAGAATAACCTATAAGTCTCCAATATTGAGTATCTTCTGTGTTTTACTTTCTTCTGCAGTTTAATTCATTGAGTTTGTTAATTTAGTTTAATTTTTAGTTTCTATACTTTTCGTTTACCTTAAACAAAGTATACTTCATATTGTTAGATGTCTATAATCAATCCTCATATGATCAATATTAGCTATACTATAAGTTATGACCTGTATACTTGTAGTGTAGCTAAAACTAGCAAAACATGATGTTTACTTTTGAGTGTTTTACTTTTATTAAGATGATAAAAAAAACATTTTTATTCTTGATATTAAGTTTTAAGGTCTTATAACTCATATAAATATTTCTTTGATGTATTGTGAAAAGAACCTTTTGTCTATTTTAAATCAAATTATACTTTTATCATAATATTTTTGTCTACTTTTTGAGTTTTTTGTAAATCTTGGATTGGATTTACGTTTTCTGTACTCTTGGATTAGAGTATTGCGTTTCTACACTGTATCATCATCTAAACTTGAAATTTCACTTCCTTTACTAACAAATGACTTGAACTTTGATTTATCTAACAATTTTCCTAACTCTTCGATTTTTAGCTTACCATCTTCGGATGATTCTACTTCTCCATCTCTTCCTACATCAGCTCCTTCTCCATCTATTCATTATTCTCCTCATATTTCTTCACTTCCTCAATTACAATGCAATTTAAGGGTTACTCATAAGCCTAGTTGCTTGAATGATTTTGTTTCTTCTATTGTGATAAAGATGATCTTACTACCACTTCTTTACATATGTCTAAAGGTCCTGTATCTTTTGTTAATATACTAAATATTTTTCCTTACACATAATTGTTTCAACTTTCATTCAGATACATGTCTTTTTTAACTAATTTGTTAAATATTCAAGAACCTCATTTTTACAATCAGGCCAAATCCAATGAGAATTGGATGGAAGTCATGCAGCAAGAACTTAATGCTTTATAATTTAATTACACTTAGGATATAACTCCCTTGTCAAATGGCATGGGTTTATAATTTGAAACTTAACCCTTATGGAAGTACTGATTGATATAAGATTAAGTTAATTGCAAAGGATTATAATCAAATTGAAGGTATTGATTTTACTATGAAAAAAATGGTTACTATACGTATCTTGCTAGCTATTGCAACATCTTTTTCCTAGCATATACATCGGTTAGATATTAATAATGCATTTTTGCAAGGTTGTCTTAATGAGGAAGTGTATATGTTGCCTCTAGATGGATGTATTAAAAAATCCCTTTATGGTCTTAAGCAGACATCTAGACAATGAAATCAAGAATTTATTAGTCTAATTTCTTTTACCTTTTGACAATCTAAGCATGATTACTAACTTTTTACTAAAGCTTCTGATTCTTGTTTTATTACTCTTATTATTTACGTTGATGATGTTTTGTTGGCGTTCATGATGTTTTTACTATCAAATATCTTAATCATGCTAAATGTTTCCTTGATCTAAAGATAGCTCGCTCTACTACTGGTAAATCAATCAACACTATAAGATGGATATTTTATCGGTTGCAGAGTTAATATAAACTAAACTTGTTACATCACCTCTTCTCAAAGGTCTTAAATTTTATAATAATGTTAGCTAGTTACTTGATGATCTAGGTCTATATAGAAGGTTAGTTGGTCGTCTTTTATATCTGGGTTTTACTAAACCTAATATCCCCGATGTAGTTCAACAACTCAACCAATTTTTATAGTCTCCTTGTTACCAACATTAGGATGCAACCTTTTATTTGTTAAAATATGTAAAGGACTTTACATTTAAGGGTCTTTTTTTTTTCAGCATCAAATTCATTTACATATAAGGCTTATTCTGATGCCGATTGGGCATCTTTTTCTACTTCTAAATGGTCTTTATCTAGTTTTTCTATTTTCTTGGGCTACTCTTTAATCTATTAAAAAACTAAAAAGTAGTCTCCTGTTTCTAGATCCTTTATACAGGTTGAATATAGGAGTATGACTTCTACTGTTTATGAATTACTTTGGATTTCTTATTTTCTCAAATATTTGCATATTGAGATTCCTACTCCTATTTCACTATGTTATGATAACTAGTTTACCATTCACATAACTATTAATTCAGTCTTCCATGAGCATACAAAGCACCTTGATATCAACAATCAGTTGGTGCGGGATCACTATAAACAGGGTTTCATTACTCCCTACTATTTTTTCTCTAAAGATCATCTAGTTAACATCTTCACCAAATCATTGACCGTTCCTTCTTTTTCCCATCTTTTTTCCAAGATGAGCTTGTTTGATGTTCACCAAGCTCTAATTTGAGGGGAGGGGATGTTAAGTGTATTACTTAAGTTTGTTGATTGTTAGTTGATTTAACATTAACTTTGTTATTTTGTACTTAGTAACCTACTTAGTTAGTTATTTTTACTTAGCAGGTTAACTAATCATGTATGAACTTCAGAGGTTTTTAAAAAGAATTGAATCGAATGATTGACCAATTTTCAGTTAATTCGGTTGAACCAATTGGTTTGGTTTAATTTTGTAAATCTTGCTCTTAATGGCCTAGTTATATTGTCAATAATATCAAACCCTAAGACAAAATTTCACAATCACAATCTATAAATAGTTACCTCAAAACATGCTATAAATTCAGCCTTTATAGTGGAAGTAACAATAAAGGATTATTTTTCAATCTTCTATGAAACTAATCCTCTAGCAAATAAGAACAAGTACTAAAATGTGGATTTTCTTGAGTTGACACTTCCCTTATAGTTTAAATATGAATATCTAATCACTTTATGATGATCTGTCCTTCTGTCCGTAAGCATGTAATCCTTTGTGCCTTATAAGTGCTTAAGGACTTTTTTTTACAGCTTTTCAGTGGCCTATTATGAGATTAGTTTGATATCAGCCTAATATTTTAATAGTAAAACTGATGTAGGACTGATAACATACATAAAGCTCCTAGCTACTGATGCATAAGGAAAAAATTCCATTGCCTTTCTTTAACACTTCATTGATATAACGTTTATGAGACAATCCTAACAGTCCTTATGATTTATCATATAATATTTTGTCCTTATGATCTATTTTAAAATATTTCATCTTATACCACATAGGATGTCATACCAATATACTTTTTTTTGAATTTTTTGGATAGAAACATCTTTACATCATATAATAAGCCAATATCATTAGTAAAAACAAGGACATCATCAATATATAGGACCAAAATAATGACTTGCTCCCATTAACCTTCCAGTCGATACACCTATCAGTGGTACTCTTTAGACAATTATATGATGTAATGATATCATTAAACTTAAAATACCACTATTGAAAAAAACTTGTTTCAGTCTATATATTGACTTCATTAGCTTATAAACCAAAATTTCCTTTCTTATGGCTGATAACACCCTTCCAGTTGGTCCATATAAACTTCTTCTTTTAAGTCACCATTTAGAAAGGCAGTCTTTATGTCTATTTGGTGAACTTATAGATCATAACATCCATAATGATCATAATAACCCTTAAAGAGTCTTTACTTGAAACTAGAGCAAAGTTCTTTTTATAGTCGATGCAACCATTTTAAGTGTAACCTTTAGTGACAAGTCTAATCTTATACTTCTTTATATTACCTATCGAGTCTTATATGGTCTTCAAAACCCATTTACATCTAACTCTTTTTGAACCTTCAAGCAACTCGACTAGTTCAAAAAATTTATTATCATCCATTGATTTCAAATCTTATTTCATAACGTTAAACTACTTTTCAAAATTGATATATTCTATTACTTCTTTGAATGAAACTGGATCCTCGTCAATGCTCAAGTTACATTCATATTCAAGTGAGTAGATTACATAATCATCAAAATTATCTACTCTTCTCTACCTTATAAACCTTCATAATGCTATTTTTGTGCTTCATCTACCACTTGCATAGTTATGACTTGCATATCATTAGTTGGCGCATCACCTACATGTTCATTTTGTGAGTTTTGAATATTGACTTGCAATTCTAAAATGTTATGTGATTGTCATATAAGAAGAGGAACAATAACACGAGGAGAACATTGGGTATATGAGTTTCCACACAAGTCTAAAAAATATCTAATTTTCGTTGTTCTTCACACTTATTAAATTGGTCATTCTCAATGAACTGAGTATCATCATGCTTAATTATTCTTATATTATAGTTAGGGTAGTAAAATCTATACTTCTTTAAATTTTTAAGATAGTTGATAAAGTAATCACTAATGGTCCTTACATCAAGCTTCTTTTCATATGGAATATGTATCCTTACTTCTGTTGACGTGAAGATGTCTTAGACTATTTTTATTCCAATCCACATTTTATAAGGAGTCTTAGGAACATCTTTATTAGGAACTCTATTAAGTAGATATACAATGATTTTTAAGGCATATATCCATAAAGATAAAGGTACAATGATGTAATTCAACATACTCCTAATCATGTTTATAAGGGTACGAATTTTCCTTTCATCTACACTATTTTATTATAGTGTACCAAGGATTGTATGCTGTGTGCATATGCCTTGAATTTTAAAAAACTTTACAAATAAACCCAAAACATTGTCTACTTTTATTAAACTCCCCATATTCACCATTTAATTAGACCTTACTATTTTACTTTTTTATTTAGTTACCTTTCCACCTTGTCAATGAACACCTTAAGAATGTCTATTGTCTAATACTTTTCATGCAATAAATAGTAGCAGTACTATAAGAAGTCATTAATAAAAGTGATATAATACTTTTCATTACCCTAAGATAGAACTTTAAAAGGATTCCAAATATTAGTATGCATCAACTTAAGGAATTACCTACTTTTGATGGTTGGATTCTTTCGTATGCATCTAGTTTTCTTCTTTTAATGCAATTTACACACACATCCCAGCCAGCAAATTCCATTTGAGTTAAGATTTCACTTTTTACTATCCTCAACATCTTTTCTTTAGATATATGACTTAACTCTTAATTTTATAAGAAAGAAAAACATTTGATATGTACATTACATTTATAACTTATATTCTATTTATCATGAGGCAAAGATTCAACAAAATTAGCATTGAGATTGAAATGGTATAAGCATTGAATTAAAGTATGAATAATATAATAGTAATTATGTTTTTACAATGAAAAAACACTATTTTCAATCATAAAGTTAAATCTCATGTCATCTAAATTTCCAAAAAAACTAGGTTCTTAGCACATTTAGGAACATAAAGACATTTTTTTATATTTAGGCAATAACTAGTGTCTAAATCAATCTGTACATCCTAATTTTCTCTATTCATGCCATCATTTTGCTCCTCACATATAAAAACTTTTCACTTTTATGGGTTAGATTGAAAGGAATTCACGTATAACATGCGTCATATGAGTAGTTTCTCTAAAATCTAACTACTAGGTATTATTAAGCACTTTAATAAATTTAATTAAAAATCTTACTTTGTGTGTATCGTAGGCCCACTATATAATAATAACCTAACCTAATCTCCTAACTATGTAGTAGAGTAATTTAGGATCGATCCTATAGAGAACTATTGAGTGTTTACTATTTTTGATGTTGTGTAAAACCACTGATTTGATTACATTAAAAATTAATTAGAAAATAAAACTAATGAAATTAAAGTAACTGAAACAAAAATGGAAAATATAAAAAATAGATAACTATAATATTAAACTGCGTAGAAGATATTTCTAGAACTTAGGAAATCCAATTGATCATCGAAACAAATAAATTGTGTTCTACCTAAGATGTTAACCTATGAACACAAACAAGCTCTTGCTTCCTCCATTCCTCTAACTATATGTAAATCTAACAAGTTTTGAAAATACCCATAACTGCATAATGACTTAGAATAAGCTCTCTAGATTTAAAGATATAGTAGCATTAAATAATAAGGAATTGTTATCTTAATCCATAATCACTCAAGAGTGTACAAGCTTGGATCTTATAACTTAAAAAACCAAAATCTTAGACTAAATTGATGAAGTCTCAATCACAAATTCAATTAATTTATTACTACTTGTGGTATTAACTAGTGATAATTACACATTATAAGTCCATACCTACCATTCGATCTAGAAATCATAAACAAGGTGATTAATCATATAAGATAATATGTAGTTATTGACATTTAACCAAAGTTTTAGTTAAACCTTAGTATAAAACACAATATCCATTAAAACCTAATTATTATCTCACAATTGCAATCCATTTATCTTTTTAATATTTTCTACCATAGAAAATTAACTTACATAATAAAATTAACAAAAACAAAAAATGAAACTCAATAAAACATAATGGAACACAAAATAAAGATAAAAAAAGCAAAGATGCGACAATATATTTAAAGGTATTCAAAAGTTCAACAAGTAATGAAAATAAATCCAAACGTAATAACATGAAATCTAAGAAAAGAACAAGAAAAAAATAGCAATAATCCAAAGGAAAGTAAGTATTTCTCTATCTAAAACACTTTTTTTTCTAAAATTATTCTCAAATATAAAATGAAAGAAAGCAAAAACCCTAAACTAAGAAGAAAACTAAGAAGAATTAAGGTGACTGTCTCATTAGGGTTTAAGTCGATTATGAGTGAAAAGACTTAAGCGCCTTTAGATTCTATAGTGAAAATTTGTTTTTTAGACATTTAACGGTGCTGAATAAGATCATCAACGGGCCATTTGAGAACGATCATTGAAGTCCTTAATATCAGGCATTAATGATAGTTTCTAGACCATCACCTTTAATACCCGTAGTTGAAGGTCTAGAATCTATTTTCTTCTTTAATTCTTGTCTTATTTCACCTAGAATTTGTATCTTTAAAATTAAATCAAAATTTAACTTATAATAAATATAAATTAATACTTTGGTATCAAAATAAAGGTGAAACTACATTAAATCGCATAGAATTCAATAAAATGCATCCATATTAAATTCCCCCATATTTTAATAATTACTTGTCCTCAATTAATGATTTCAACACTCTACTTAAAGCAATTAAAAGTTGAAAGCTTGAGTATAAACAAAAACCAATTAATGCCATTGATTTAGTGCACACATCATAACTCTATCATGACAAACATATTGTTATCACATATAAAACATATTATTAGTAAAAGTAGTCCTTAATACATAATAACAAGTATCCAAGTCAGTCATTCCACATAAACCATTATATAAATTTAGTCAATGGTGCATAAGATAACCAAAACAAAACACAAAATGAACTTTGGATCAATTAGTTGGATGTCACTTAGTCTTTTGATGCAATGATAAATGTCTTGTCATAAATGACCCTTGGTTACTCAATTAGGATAATCCATTTAACTTGTTTGAGATGTCATCTAACTTTTTGACGTGAAGGTGAACATTTTGTTGTGAACACACTTAGTTACTTGACTAGATCACTGTTTGCTAGTTTTAACTACACTACAAGTATACAAATCATAAATTATAGTATAATTGCTATTGATCCTACGAGGATTGAGTCTAGACACCTAACGATTTGAACTTCACTTTGTTTAAGGTAAAATAAGATTGTAGAAACTGAAAATTAAACTTAAACTTAAACTAGCAAAACTTAAGTGTAAATAATCGTAGAAGAAAGTAAAACAAAGAAGATACTCAATAGTGGGGACTTAGGGGTTGTTCTATCCTTATTTACCCTCATTTATCTTATCA
>JAOXYD010000007.1:11340554-11368969 GCA_028565735.1 Pinacopodium congolense
TAAATAAAAAATCTAAAATATCAATTTATTTAATAAATAAATAACTTTAAATTATATACTAAATTAAAAAATTTTAATTCTTTGATATTAAAAAATTTTGATCATGAATATAAATAAAAAATTTTAATATATAAAAAATTTTCAAAAGATTTTTTTATAACATTTTATATTAAAAGAGTTTTAAAAATTAAAAATTTAACATTTTTATTATAAATATTAGATATAACATCTTGTATAAGACATATGTTGTCTTCATAAATGAACTCAACTCTTGCTAAGAAATAAAAAAAAGTAGGTAGAGTCCACCTATAAATATAGGAGGTTAGGTAAGATATGACTTATGCTTATTCATATGGGAATAATAGGTAAATAAAAAAGCTTATAACATAAGAATTAATGCCTTATGGGTGAATACAAAAGTCTATAACATAATATATTGACTTATAATATATTAGGAAATTTAACGATTTTTTATGTTAAATTTTAGGTGACTGATCGACTAATGCTTGAACTAATCGACCGATCATGAAACTAGTTAACAAGTATTGGTCAACCAGTTCTTTATAAAATTTTCACTTATTAGTATTTTGGTCCCTAAAAATTTAATATTTACAAAATAATTCTAGTTTTAACATGGTATACCGATATCAAATCAAAATTGACCGGCTTGATCAGGTGTAATTGGTACGGACTGATTAATCAGTTCGGCATGATATGAGCCCTAGCTTGTACCACCCTTGTATTGATTTTAAACCTATATTGTTAAGGGCATCAAACACCGGTGTTCACATTTATAGGGAGTGCCTTATATAGTTCAAATAAATCAATATATCTTGAAATTTTTGTTGGAATAGCGTATTCTCACACCATCAAAACAATATTAACTTGGTAAAATCATGAGCTATTCCTTTTCGGTGGAATATAAGGCCAAATAACATAATATAGTTACTGATGTCCTCTCACAATAGGACTCAAATGATACAGTCCTTTTAGCCATATTCATGCCATAATTGCTTATTTGATGCAATTCGTTATCAGCAGTAAAATGACTCATCACTGCAACAATTAATCAGTAATGTCTAGCAAAAGACAACAAATGCGGCACATGGAGCTCTAAACAAAGCCTTCTCTTTTACAAAAATCAAGCATTTAACAATTAACTCCAAAATCCCTCTCCATTCAAATGATTTTAATATCACTTCATAATTAGAGTCATGAGAGATATTTTTTATTAAAAAAAACCTTTTTACATTGTTAAGAATTTTCATTGAACTAGCATGAAAAGACATGTGTAAGACTTTTTTAGGTCTTATGCAACATGTCAACAATATAAGGTGGAGCCATTGTAACCAGTAAGGCTACTTTAACCCTTTCCAATCCCACAACAAGTATAAGTAGATATCTATTTAGACTTCGTTGATGTCTTATCAACCTCACATGTGAAGAATGTTGTCTTGGTGGTGTCAATCACTGATCCAAGTACTGTCATTTGCTACTACTTTCTCATCCATATACTGTTGTAAGTGTTATCTGTCTTTTCTTTCATGATATTTTCAAACTGCATGGCTTGCCAAAAACCAAGGTTAGGGACATGGATGTTACCTTTACAAGCATCTTCAAGAAAGAACGCTTCCATCTCAGTGGAGCTAAGTTATATTTTAGTTCAACCTAGTATCCCTAATCCGATGGATGAATGGAGGTTGTTAATTGAATGTATTTGTGGTGCTTTACTAGTGCTCATCCTACCAAATGGATGGACTAGTTAGATTGGGTTGAGTAATCTTATAACATGAGCTTTCACTCTTCCTTGCGTGCTACCCCTTTTAAAATGGTTTATAAGCGTCCACCACTCCACTTGCTCTCTTACTGCCCTAGTATCTCCAAGCTTGACACAGTAGATCAAGCTTTATAATCATGAGATGAGATTTTGCAGTCTTTACAATAAAATTAATTACATGTCCAGTAAAAAATGAAAGCTATCTATGATGCCAAACATTATAAGGTGGAATACAACATTGAAAACAAGGTTCTCCTTTGTCTTTAACCATGCCACCAACTCTCTTTGGCTACTCATCGTCAATCCAAGCTACTACCCAAATTTGATAAGCCATTCACCTTTTTACAACTAGTGGAATCCATGGCCTACAAATTAGATTTACTATAGACTACAAAAATCCATCCAATATTGCATGTCTCTTGCTTGAAGCCATTCCATGAAGGAGAACATTTGGTGGAGACTACATTACCATTGCATTTCCCTAAAATTTCACAACTAGAACCCTTGGCAGTCCTTTATTACAGTAGTAACCGAAACAACCAAGAGGCTCTCATCCATGGGCAGAGCACTTCACTAATACAAGCATATAGGGAGCTTATTGATTTCATGTGCCAAGGGTATCCTAATTTTTTGCTTGAGGACATGTGAAATTTGGAGTGAGAGAAATGTTAGCATTATAAGTGTCTATCAAAGATTCACTCATAGCAAATTCAAGCCATCTTAACAAGCTAGAGGCACTTGATCATATTTCCTAAATTTATAGAAAATTTTTTTTCACAGTTGTAACTTTTCAGTTATGTTAATATTTTAGTAAAATTTTTCTTTTCACGTTGTTAGGAAGTTAGCCTCCACTTTTCTATTCTTATTGTTATGACGAGTTATTCTACCATTGTGTATTTAAAGGGGCCAAATTAATAAGAGTGTTCAGAATTCAATTACAATTTTTGAGATCTTTAAACTCAAAAGATTCAGATTCTTATGGAGGAACCTAAGCCTGTAATTATAAGTCACCAGAGAAAACCCCTTTTCCATTCACTAAACCCAACTCAAGCCCTTTCTAACCATAACCCTCACAGACCCATAACTCGATCCAATTGCAGAGGAGATACTATAAAATGTCTAACATAAAAATTTACCTTACAACGATTGTTTCTTCCCACGTTAAGGCCTTAACCATATCTAACCTTTCCATTTTTGGGTCACTAAGCAATGTATGCGCATCTACGACATCTACTATCCCATTGCCATATTATTCACCAACTGAAATTGAAATTTCCTGCCAATTATTAAATACCATACAAGATCTATCATCCAACACCATTATAGCTAAAAACTCGTTTACTGTGACAGGTTTTGGTCCAGATTGAGATTATAAGGGCAAACAGGCAAAAGTACACATTACAGTATGTACATATTCCTGTCTTCCTGGACAACTTCTGCCATAGAGACCTCGTACTGTGGTAGCTTCAGTTTGTTATTATATGCATCAGGATTGCGCAAGTACTTATTGTAGAGCCACCTCGATATGTTAAGGGCATTTCCAGTGCTTTTTACCGGGAATGTGTTTCGGCTTTTTTGCCAGTCATTAGTGAGCTTTATCCACTCTCTCCTCCAATTCTTCAGCTGGAAGCCATGGCCATTCTCCAAGCTGTCAATCAAATATCTGAAGTATATGGCTGCTCGGGGACCATAATATTCATGTAGAAGGCTGCTCCAGTATTTGTTTGCTACAACATGTGGTTCAGGAGAAAAACAGATAAAACTAATACCATGCACTCAATTTAAAATGGAAAATGAAATAATTAGGTAGTTTCTTACCGTAATCACGAAGAAGACTTGCTTCCTCCTCGGTATTGTCATACCACATAGTTAGCTGAGTTCTTGCGTTCCATTCATACTGCAATATAGGATAAATTAGGATACTTCACATGAAAGGGAAAAGCAAAATGCGTCATGTTGGCAAGTTATAACTAATAGCCCAGGAAGCCTCTTAACTTGTTTTTCCTCCTCTGTATCTTTGGCAAGATTCTTTGCACTTTCTAACCAAGGGCCCAGAAGAAATCCTTCATGGCATTGCAATAGTGTGTCCATGTCATCCACAAGGTCCAGAAACATTTGACTCTGCCAAGTAACTCCATTGACATCATTTAACATGTAAGATTCAATGATCTTTAAGAACAGCTCATTTGCATATTTTGCCAAAGCTTGTCTTGTGAGATCAACTAAGTCATAGCTGAAGATAAAATGGAAACACCAAGTGAATATGAAGTATAACAACACAAGATATCAATGGAATCCATACG
This sequence comes from Pinacopodium congolense, assembly GCA_028565735.1. NCBI lineage: Eukaryota > Viridiplantae > Streptophyta > Magnoliopsida > Malpighiales > Erythroxylaceae > Pinacopodium > Pinacopodium congolense. The sequence goes on from JAOXYD010000007.1 coordinate 11,344,635, forward strand.
AATTTGAGATGTAAAAGATATGTATTACAGAAGCTTTTGGAAACCAAAAATGCCAACCTGTAAGCATGACTGTTTGATAGTTCATCCCCACTGGCGATGAAAAGTTCTAATGCACGCAAAACTTCAGAAGTTGAGTACCACAAATGTGGTCGGTCATATGAATCAGCATTTCCATTTGATATGGCGATCCTCAATAATGGGTTGTTGTTGCGGTTATAACTTGGGTGAGAAACCAAAATGAAAGACGGATCAACATCAGGGAATGCCACGATGATATCTCTATTTTTGTCCTGCTCCATTGTAAGTGGGATTACATGACTTCATGCAAACAAAGAAAAACAAAACAGTAAATCTGGAAAGAAGTTTAAATATACAATTAGACACAATTGACACACTCCTGGACATGAAATTGGACGACCCCAGAACAAGTTGGATTAGCAAAAGATCCTTCCTGAGATAAAGTACAAATCTATGCAATTAAGTGAGATTCCAAGCCATAATTATTTTCAGATGCCACTAAAATATGAAACATGATCAAGCATATCTGTGTTTCAAAACTGAATCGGGACTATGTTCAATTTTACAATACAAAATAGAGTCATTTAGACTGCACTCTACATGACAGAACTATATATATGTAAGCAGCATGTTTGGAACTTACATAGGCACCATCAGTGCAATTATAAATCGTGTGATATAGTATAGTCCAGGCATCCTTCACTAAAGGTACTGAACGACCATAACGTCTTGTTGAGTATAAATCAAGCCAAGCCTAGAAGAAGGACAAGTTAGTGAATGTATGACCTGTCATCCCAACTGGTCAAGTTTCCTCATGCAAACTGAAAAACTTTCAAATGACAGAAGAAAATGGAAATTTGATTAAAAGAATATGCTTCGTATAAAAACACATTACATGCCAGAACAAACAGTTCAAGATACACTCAACATCGGGAACCGGAATGAGTTTTCAAGCCAGGAAACTAGTAGCACAAATTCAAAGAGAATACAGAACAGTTCTTTTTGTTACTTATTGAAGCATAAGGGGTTACCAATAAGCATTGAGAATTATAGAAGGTCAGTCAATTACAATAACTTTGCGGGGCCTGTTGCCTTCTGCAACTACTAACAGCAATTGCAGAGCTGAGTGATTTCTAGATGACAGAAAAAATAAAATTATATAAGGAAACGAAAATTTCATTATGCATAGTAAAACATTTTTCTATTCATGAGGGTGACCAAATGTTTAAAGTTCTAAATCAACTGGAATAAGAATTATAAAAAAAACAAATTAAAGGCAACAATATACAAGAAAATGCTTCTGTAATAAGTACCTATTTTCTAGGATTGGAACACAATATTTCTTATATTTTGATATGGAAATTTGAGGCAAAAGAATGAAAGAAAATTTCTGGGGATTAAGGAATTATTTTAACTTTACCTTGACATCAATATTGTTATGGTGAAATGCCATTTCAGACATGAGGTCATATACTACAGGATTCTGTTCTATTCCTTCCATTGACATTCCAACACCAACCTTCATAAAGCAAAATATGAAAAATAAATTCACTTAGTATCGAGTGAATGAATAACTTGGAAAGTAATTTCTAAGTCGAAAAATGCAAAAACCATGGAATTTATTGTACAGTATTTGGCAAATAAGGCATTGATTGATATTTTTCAGAGTAAGTTGATTAGTATTTTGTACAGTAAGGTTAAATCAGGCAAGAATTCACAAGAATAAACTTGCCATTGTTGAGTTCTGACTGGTCCTTGCCTCAACTGGACCAGAAGCTATTGAATCTAAAACTCCATACATTTCTATATTTCCTGCAAAGTTATGCAGCATACACCTGTAAATCATGGAGCAAACAAATCAAAACACAAAATTTGTAATCTTTGCGTAAGGAAACAAAAAATATGTAGATAATATAATTGATTAAACTTATTAACTAGCAAGTTGTCCATTAGGAATTTTACAGACTTTCAACTTGAATCAGCTCATTTGAGGGGCTACCCAACCCATTTAAAAATTTAAGATTGTCTTATATGCGCTCAATTACAAGGAAAAACCACTGATATTTTATATTCCCAAGTAGCAGCTTAATCAAAGTAAACAAATTTTGATGTCTGTCAAGAGAATTAAATATCGGCCAAAAAACTTTCCAGATGTAAGGGATGCCATAGAACTGCTCTGAGGTAATCCATATGGGTTTGACTTCAGCAAACAGATCAAGGACTACAAGCCTCCCCAAAGGAACAGAATGTAGAAGTGCCTGGAAAAAGTTGGAAGTTGGCAAAAACTAATTCACAATTAATTGAAACAAAAAATGTTAACAATGCCAAGCCATAATCTCATTGATGGGATAAGACAGACCTTTAGACTGTAAAACATATACCAAATGTATTTCTCAATTTGCAAGTAAATGAATCTAAAATTTCAAATTAAGCTACATATATTTAATATTTTATGCAAGCACACGCACATACATCTGAGAGAACATCTGCAAAAACTATGATAACTTTTTGGTGATGTTCTCAGAGGTTCATTTCCAAACAGCTAGACTCTTGTGAGAAGCAAAAAGATATAGGCTACAATCTTGTGCATGATAAAGAAGAAGTAAAGGTTGAAAAATTATAGCACAGAGCTCTTTTCTCGAGCTGCAATGTTTGCAGCATGTTTAATATTGTAAGGCTAAGGAGAAATCGCATGGTTAACCATTGATTTTTACTTCCATCTCATATTAACTTTTATCATTTATGATTTCTCATACCAAATTTTTCTTCTACTAATCCTATCCTAACCCTTAAGAATTTATATTATAAAGAGGGCAAATAAGTAACCAATTTAACCTTGTGATACATGCATATATTTCAAGGAAACCGAAATCTATATGCATCTATTAAAAATTGATATCCTAGTGTTATGTTACACATTCTCAGCAGAAGGATAAAGAGATATATCTGGTGACAATCTTTGAAGAGTTTCACCAAAATCAACAATCAGAAAAAAAAATCTGGACGGAAATTAAAACCTTCATTTGTGGAGGCCTCCAGAAGGGATCATAGGAGAACAACCAACCCTGTAGAATAAAATCAATAAAATCAGTACAAAGGAACCAAATGCAAAGTCCTAGTCATTACTAGACAATTTTTAGAAACAAATTACGGATGCAGAAGTCAAGCTTAACTTAATAATGGCACAAGGTTGAGTTTGAATATTCATCAATAATGCATAAAACATCAAAATGCACAAGCTGCAGTAAACTGAATGAACAAAATTAATTGCAGCCCAATATGAGAACTAGTGAGGCTGAATAATTTAACTACACAACCAGAACTGTTTCACCTGCATAAGCCAGACAGAATCATCATCACCACTCTGCATTCCCTCAAAGATTGCTCTACCTAGTGAAGAAATGTACTCTGGATCATCAACTGGTGGAGTATTCTCATCAAAGGTGTCACTGCCATCAGTGAACGGATAAATAATATGCAATTTTTAAATATTAGTACAAACTAAGCCCATAGTTTGACGGAACTACAAAGAATAGTGAGCTAATAAGTGACTTTTAAGGAATCAGCTATTAAAAGGGTTGACAGTTCAGCTGGCATATGTATCCAAAATTAGCTGTAGGGAAGATAACCTTACCAGTTGTATATATGCCCCGTCCTCCCATACTCTGACCAAAAGATGATACCAAAAATCAAATGTTTGCAACATTTACACATTCATTAACGTGAGGAACAAAACATTCAACTTATTGGGAACTAAGATAATTGCACCTTTCAACTGTTGTTGAATAAATGCTCTCCCAATCTCAATGAACAAGGGGTCAGTTGCATCAAGAAGATAAGTACAGCACCATCTAGTGTCACTCTTAACTGAAAACCTGAAGCAAGATCTTTTAACAAGAGTCTACGTGGTATGTCTCACAATGATGCAATCATAGAATGCATCAATATTAGTAAGTTTTCGCAAGTTGAAAATTTGGGGTCATATTCGTGCCAATGTGCACTTACCAGTTTCCCAGGCGAGTTATCTTTGCTGATGGATATATATTTCTTAATGCAGCAGGAACATTTCCAGAAAAGGCTGGAAGAACTGAAAAGGAAGATTCGAGTATTACGAATATCACTTGAGCACAAGTCAGGGAAGTAAAAATATAGATAAATTGTTAGGAGTATCTCATTTCTTTCTCCTCTGTAATAGGTTTACTTCTTCTGAATGGCTTCCCAAAAAGCTTTAAGAATAGCTTTACTTATCTTATGCTTCATAGAAGATAAAGAACAGAAAGGATGGTCGAGAAGGAAGGTGAGTTTCATCTTTACTATTGAATTGAAATTGGTACCTGGCGTCATCCCTAGGTCATACATTCTTGCAAGTATTTTCTTCTGCAAAGCTAGTTGTTGATCGAGCCAATTTTGTGGCAGTGGTCCACCCCACCTTAGATTGAAAAGAAAGGTGTTCATACAGGAATCCGTATGTTCTAGCTTAAGTATCATTATTGAACTATATTCTTGTCATGCAAAAACTTTACCTACTGATTTAAATGATCTCAAATTCTGTGCTCCATAACTTTAAAAGCTTGAAAGAGCAGCATAACCCTTCATCTTGGTTACATTTACTAAAATTTTTGAAAGAACTGAAAATGAAAACTTTCTACCTAGAATTTAAAATTGATCCAAACAATAAAGCTAGGTTATAAGCACACCTGTGTAAGTTTGCCATTCTCGACCATGCAAGAAATGCAGGCCCCCCAAAAAAATCATCTAAATCTGCTTTGCTTAAATTGAATTTCTGCTGAAGTGAAGAACAGATCATTTCAGGAATAGATCAAGAGGCAATATCAAAAATTACTTTTGAGCTGTCAAAAGCTGCTATTTACTATCGGTAGTTACCCACCAAGAGCAACACCTAAAAGTACATTTTAGAAAATCCTAAATTCTGAACTATTATAAGAACTAAGAACCAACAAGATGGAAAAGGTAATAAGAAGAAATCGCTGTCATCAACATGCTCCTAAAGAAAATGTGGCACTAATGGTGCATTCTACCTTTCAAAGGAAAAAAGATGAATTATAAAGTTAACAGACAAGTAAACATGACAAAGAGAGGGAAGGCACCTGGAAAACTTTTTGCCATATAGCTTCTTGACCAGTAAAAGCCAGTGGCAAGTTGATTCCTTGGAGAGCCATCCAATCAATCTCTTTTTCCCATCTTTTCCAGTCCCACCAAGCAAATGAATCTTTGCAAAGGGACATAACTTAAATTTAGATCATATTTTTCAGAGTCTGAAGCTATTGCCATTGAAAGCATATCTCTGTTAGCATTTAAACTTACAGCTAGATGTAACAGCATTCTGGTAATAATTCCAAGGAACAGGTCTCGTTACAATGATAGGAGCACTTTGAACATGAGGAAGAGAACCCAATTTAGGTACTGAATTTAGTTGTGCACCACCAGTTTTATCCCATGATATATGCCCAGCACAGAAATACTTGAAATACCAATGCAAACCAGCCAATACTTCCACTGCAGTGACCCCAGAAATTCTAGTAGGAGACAGTCCAAAACACCAAATAGAATCATGCTCGTAAGCTATGCAATGCACAGGAAACGGGTGGCACTAAAGCCTTAACACCACTTAGAAGACAAAAAGGATATAATGTTAAGAAATTCAACTTACAGAATCTCTGGAGATCCTACTCCAATAAAATGAGGATGATTCTCGATAATAAAGCAAGATTCCCCGCCACATTGCTCCTGTATGCAAATGACATAAGCACGATAGTGACATCGCAGCTAAATACACTACACACTTGAGTTCTCAAATAATCAGAATTCCAGCGATTTGACTAATAAGCTACCAGCATACACTTTACAATTATACAAAAAAACAAATTTGTTTACCTTAGATACAATGCGAAAGTCAAAAGCTTTAGAATGAGAAGGAAGCAAGCGACGGAGGACGCCTCGAGCAGCGGCGACTTGGACAGAGGAAGGAGCGCGTTCCCGTTCTTGGATGTCGAGGAGGCGAGAGATGTAGTCGACGCCGATCGTCGACGAATGAGCAGCAGAAAAGACGCAGCAGAACACGAAGAAGAGCAAAAGATAGGGAAGCGAAGCCATGAGAGAGAGAGCGAGAAAGCGTCGGAGAGGGTATTGTAGAAGACGATGGACATTTCATTATAAAATGACGTAAGAAGAAGATTCGGTGGAGCATGGGACAAATGGTGGTGGTGGGTGCTGGTGGGTGGTGGCCGGCCGGCCGGCCGGCGGCAGATTCATGTGGATTTTTAAATTTTTGCCGGGACTCCTTTCGTTTGGCCTTTTGTTTGTTTTTATTAAGTCATTTAGGATTCTGACAACGACGCCATGTCGTTTCGATGAGGAACTGCTTTGTATTTTGATAATTAATGAAATAGTTCTCAAATTATTTTACTAATATAATCTCTAAATTATTAATATAATTGAATAATTGAATAAGTGCTTTAATTTTGATTAGCTACTATGAGTCAAATTCATACTTTAATACCAGTGTAACGTCCTATAAACATAAATGTTTTTTTGTTTTTGAAAAGTTATATAAACAAAAATATTCATGCGTTGGAAGCGGGGGAGTTGAAGTCTCAAGAACATAATTTAATTTGTCAAATAATTTATTTAAAAAGTTTGATTTACAAATTATTTATGATCCAAAATATTTATGCCGTGTATTTAAAGGATTATAGCCATAAAATTTTTCGGTGAAAATAAACCATCAAATTATAAAAATGTTTTAATTATATTTTAATTATGCAACTTTTAAAAATCTTATAATTTAAATTTATAAATATGAGAGTCTCATTCATAACTAAATTTTACTAAATATGACTTATTTTGCAAATAAGTATTTTAATACAAAGGGCATAACGACTAATGTCAAAGTCACGTAATAATATTTTTGCTCCGACAAATATAATGGGCACATAACATATAACATAGATTCAATTATAAACCGGACAAAAAGATAAAGGAAGTACCTTTAATATTACATAATCTCATAGAGTAAAGGCTACACACAAGTGGAGAATAACTCAATAATAAAAAAGTCATATTTAAAGAAAGTTAAAAACTAGGGGCCCTGCTGGAAAATATAAAAATGTAAACCCTTAAAAATAAAAAGGATTTAAAGCAAGTGATCTACCTTTTTTTATACCTCAAAATAAGATGAATTAACATCTCATGAATTTCATATCTACATTACATAAGATTGAATTTTTATAAAATTTCAAATATTTAGAAAGAGAGACGAGAGAATAGCTTTAAGAACAACTAAAGAAAAATATTAAAATGATTATTAGTCTTAAATGAAATATCGCTATAATCAATACTTTCATAAATAATCTTCAATTTACACTAATTTTATTAGTCAATTTACACACTTAAATTTTATTTAAAATATTTATATCTAATAAACAAAACAATAGATACATAGCATAGCCATTTAAAGAAACTAATTTCTTTTCATAAGTATCTCTTCTTTTTTTTAATTTAGGCCTCTTCGTTTATTTACTATTTTAGTGAGAATAAAAGGATGATTTGAAATAATTTCTCACAAATCTTCTCTTTCACTCGTTGCAATATAATACATTCTAATTTTTAAATATAAAAAATTATTTTCACAAAAAAAAGGTACACAACGCACAAATTGCCTCTTAATTAAATTAAAAAACTGAATGCATCCAAATGTATCATAACAACCTTTACTCACTAATTTCATTATAAATGAATATATATAAGGAGTGAGATTAATACCAATTGTTATCCTAAATGACACCTAAGACAAATGGGTAAATTAAGCAATTAAAAAATTCTAATCTTAAATCTAAATAGATTGTGTAAAGGATTCAATTCATAGCTATAATTTAATCTATATGATACATATGAATATGATAAATGATCACAATATGTATATAAGCCAAATGGACATATATAATAGAGAGTTAGGGAAGAGGAGTAACACAATTTAATTTTTATAATAGTTCGACAATAGTCTTTTTGCCTACATCCACTTTGTAATTATTAGTTATAATTTTAACTACAAAACAAACTTTTATAATGGAGAGAAATCTTTATAATTTTTTTAGATGAATAAAGAATAATCTTAAATAATCTTTTTAATTGGAAGAAAAGCAACCCTTAAAATCTGCTTTAAGTTGGTGAAAAACAATCCTTATAAATCTTACTTTAAGGTGAAGAGTAGGTATTACAAATCTTACTTTAAAGTAAAAAATTTAACAATTATTTCAAAAATAACCTCAATAATCCAGCCTCAACTCAACTCAAGGCAAGATCAAAACCAAAAACGTAGTCTTTATATCTTACTTGATCAAACAAATATTCAAGGACTAAAAAATATAATGAATTTAAGATTCACACTTTTTCTTGAGTTCATTCGACAACTTAACACAAACTTAAAAACTTATCATAAATCACAAAAACTTTCATTTAATTCATTCAAAAGTACCAAAAGCTTCTTTAACATGTTAAAGATCATATATTTATACTAAAAAATCACATATAAGGCAAATCTAACCATTACTCTAATTGATAAAATTATTAAACACTAAAAACTAGCTATTACTATACGACAAAGATGTCTACTGGTTGACCGTTGGTTCCCATTGGCTTATCAGTTTACACTTTTTATACACATTTGTTGAACAATTTATACAATTAATCGACAGCCTCTAAATCACTGATCAACTAGTCTATACAACTGGTTGATTGATCCATTTGGAAACTATTTTTTCAAATTTTGTAGCAACTTCTAATTGAATAAAAAACACCACAATCTAATTTCCTTTCACTTAAAAATCAATCCACACATGTTTTAAAAGTTTGCCAATGTAATTTTAAACACCAAGACTTAAAATCAAATACTAAATATGCTTTAACCTATGAAAATTTATGCATATTTTTTAAACTTTCACAACTTCCAAATCTTTTCAAAGATTTTAAATTTTTTCATACTTCTCAAAATCATTCTTTTTATAAAAACTTGACTCAAATATATTTAAATAATTCTCTAAAATATTTTGATACATTAAGAGAATTTCTTTGAAAAAATTCATCAAATTTCTTTTTGATTTTGAAATCATATTGTATAAAATACCTAATATGCAATACATGTGCAAAGATGAGCCTTTAAGAACAATAAGAAGATCAAGATAAATTTTACAAACAAAATTACAAGTATAAACCTATTCAGCCTTGTCAAACTTGATTTTGATTTTCCATCACTTGATCTTTACTATAATGTTTGCTCCACCATTTTCATTTTCTTCATGCTTTAACATCTTCTTTAGGTTCCACCATGTATTCTTTCACATCTTACTTTAACTTATCTTTCTAATATATTAAAACCAAAACATGAGTAACACATTTTATTGAGTATCATCAAAACTTTAAATTGAAACTTCTTTTAATTAAAAAATAATAAATTTCAAGAAGAAAGAAGTCTAGATATGCTTACGCCTTCTAATCGAATTCACTAGTTTAAAAGATTTTAGTGAAAATTTATAGATACGAAAAAAGTCTACTTTGTTCCTAATGTTTTACAAAAAAGAAATTAATTTAATTTTTATCGTTATTTATAATATCACTTTATCTACCTAATGCTTTAAAAAAAGTTTAACGTACTTTCTAATATTTGTAAAATGAAATAACGTTGTTCCCTATGTTCTAACAATTGGCCTTCTAAAATAAATAATGAAAGTGTTGTTATTATAATAAAAGCAATTCTTAAGATTATTTATGAATTATTGAGGCAAAAATTTAAGTATACAACACTTGATTATTAGAGTTTAGATGTCAAATTGCATCATTTTACAGGTGTTAAATAATCAGTTAAATATTTTGAAAGTATTAGGCACAAAATAGTATTTTAAATAATAATTAAAAGTGATAAATTATTTATAAATTATGAAGGAAAAAAATAAATCTCTATTGAAGACAAAAACAATAGGATAGTTAAGCTAGAGGATTATTCAAAAGAAGAACCACCACTTTATGATCAAGAAAGAAACAAGTTATAGCTGCTTCATCTTAAAGACCAGTCTAAAAGATGGGATACCCATAACCAATTGGCGCTGGGCAGATTGTGTGATGTCCAGTTCTCGTGTTAAAGCCTCTCCCTACATCTTCATGGCTTTTTAAAGCTATTTACTTAGGAATCACTTAGCATCACTTATGTTATTTATTGTGGTTTTTTGTTTTTATTTCTTATCTTTGGTTTATGTTTTTTCTTTAGGAAAGGAGGGCAGAAGAAACAGTAACAATAATCTTTTCTTACTTATATGAAATTATAAGGAGCAAATATAAATGCACAAAAGTAAATCACATGGGAACACCAAAATTTTAAACTTGGAAAACTTTTTTAATGTGAGAAGTAAAAGTCATGAGATCTAGTCTAGAAAAAAATCTACTATAAAATTAATAAATACACAAAAATTAGTTCTTCCAATAATTCAAGAGATTGTAATGTCAAATATCCATTAAAAAAGTGACAATCAACAAAGTTTATACCAAAAATCCAAAAATAAAGTGAAGGTTCCTTTCTATACTATGACAGTTCCTTCTCTATACAACGATAATTCTTCTCATATACTGTCGATGTTAACTGCTTCTTTGCACAATATGAAAGAGAAAAAAATAGTGACAAATATTCTTATATACTACAAAAGATGTTATCCTTACTGTGTTTCCTTCTCTATATAATGATGATTCTTCTTTTATATTATGTTATTAAAAGTTTTTGTAAAAAATTTCTCTTATACCAAGTAAAGAAAATGGCAACAAATACTTATAAAGTATAAAGAGAATGACCACATTAATCTAGAAAACTGAGGGGATTAAACATCTATGCATGCCACATGGAGCAACCACAAACCAAACACAAAAGTAGTTGTAAAAAGGGAGTAGAGAATGGATGAAAACACCAAAACTCACCAATAAAACCAATCGCAAAAATTATTGAAGTGTAAGAAATAGATGATAATCTTCAAAGCCACAAATGACAACCCAAGGGAAGAAGAAAAGAGAAGGGTATAAGTTGTCATATACATGACTCGTAGTCAAAACCTTTATTTAATAAGTTCATTTTTTATTAAAAGTGGGTTTTACTTGGAAGAGACCCACAACAAACTTCCCTTTTGAATCAAGTAGAGTCCTATGCTAAACCAACAATCAATTAGAAAGTTTCAAACTTTCCTCTCGGTTGAATCTTAGTCATCATGTCTGAATTATTATCATCTGTATATACTTTTTCAAGCTCAAACAACTTAGAATTTAAAACATCTCATATCCAATGGTACCTCATATTAATGCATTTAGATTTATTATGAAAATTAGGATTCTTACTAAGATGGTAGCACTTTGACTATCATAAAATAAAATATATCTCTTTTAAATAAGTCAATCTTTTAAAGAAAATTCTTCATTCAAAGTAGTTCTTTACAAGCTTTAGTTGTAGCAATGAACTCAACCTCAGTAGTAGATAATTTCACTTACTTTTGCAACTTAAATTGCTAAGCTATATCTCCCTCTATAAAGGTAAATAAGCAATCAGAAGTAGACTTTCTTGAATCTACATATTTCATCATGTCTGAATCAATGTAATAAAAAAGAATAGGACTTCTTACTCAAAAAAACAATTTTAAATTAGAAGTATCTTAAAAATATTTCATAATTTACTAAGCAGCATTTTAATGCACTTTACTTAGATTAGAGAGAAAATGGCTAACAATACTAACTGTACGAACAATATCAATCATTGTGTAAATTATTACGTACATCAAAATTCTAACTACAGATGTATAAGGAATAAGACAACTATAATTTTGTTTACTTCTCTATTATGGATAATTTGCATGGTAGGAATTTTTTTTTACTGGTCCCAAGTCTTTAATCATAAAAGACTTGCTAAACTTCTTCTTCAATCTGTCAATTCTATAAGTATCATGACCAATAATCAACATGTTATCAACATAGAGTAATAAAATAACAAATTCATTATTAGAAAATTTCTAAATAAATATACAGTGATTAGAAGTATTTTTCTTATATCCCTACTAAATTATGACTGATTTAAACTTCTTATATCACTGTCTAGGAGCTTATTTAAAGCCATAAAGACTTTTTTTCAACTGACAAATACAATGCTCCTTATCCTTCATCATAAAACCCTCAAGTTGCTCTATGTAAAATCCCCTTATCTAAATCACCATAGAGAAATGTAGTTTTCATCTCTATTTATTCAAGGTTTAAATAAAGACTGACTATCAAATCAAGAACAATTATGATGGAAGACATCTTGATAATAGACGATAAAATCTCTTTAAAGTCAACTTTCCTCTTTTGTCTAAAGCCTTTGATAACTAATTTGGCTTTATATCATAGACAAGAAGAATGCTCCTTATTCTTCACCCTATAAACACATTGATTCAGTAAAGCTTTTCTATCCTTAGGTAACCTAACTAACTCAAAGATATGATTGTTATATAAGGATTTTATTTCATCCTTCATAACAGCAACTCACTTATCCTTATGTCCACTTTCTATAGCCTCTTTATGGCTCTTAAATTATTCCCCATTAGTAAGGAGTACATATGCATAAATTGAATAACAAGTAGATGAAACTCTTTCTCTGGTAAAAGTCCTAAATGGAACTACAAGTGAAATAGAAGAACCTACGTCATCAACAACATCACCATTATCACCCTTAACTTGATTAGGCATTAGGCATTTATGGGAAATCATTATAATTGCCAAATTTAGCTATATTAGGCATATATGTCTCTAGAACTATATCAAGATTATCTAAACTATCATAATCATAAGACTTTGACTTCTGTGGCTTATCAATATCTTCAATGGTCTGATCCTCCGTGAAAATAACATCATAGCTTCGTACAAATTTTTTTTTTGTCCATATATTCTGTAATCAAACTCATTATGGCCATAACTAACGAAGTTACACTACCTCGTCTTGACATTTACTTTAGATCTCTCATATTTTAATACATGTATAAAAGGTCTATAGTCAAATACAGATAAATGGTTATAAGAAACATCCGTACCATACCACATTTGATCAAAAACATCACCTTGCAAAATAATAACAAGAAATAAATTGATAACATGTATAGCAATATATAAAGCCTTACTAAATTGATAACATGTGCAACAGTATATAAAACCTTATCGAAAAATGATTCAATCAACTTTTCTTTTGAAAGCAAACATCTAACTCTCTCTACCAATGTCCAGCTTGTCCTCTTTGTAAGGACATTCAACTAAGGAGGCTTAGGAGGCACCTTCTTGTATCTATTGTCCTGTTATATATAATACTCATCAAAAGATCCATAGTACTCACCATCATTCTTAGTACGAATACATTTTAGTTTCTTTCTAAATTCTATCTCAACAACATCTTGAAACTACTTAAAGACACTAAATAGCCAATCTTTTGACTTCAAGATATAAACCCAAAGTTTTCTTAAACAAACATTAATAAATATCACAAAATGAAGTCTACTACTGAAAGTTGTAATCTTCATCGGACTGTAAAGATTTAAGTACACTAACTCAAGCAATTATGATTTTTTATAAGGAAGACGATTCTAGAAGGGGAAATTATTGTGTTTATTAGCTAAACAGTGAACGCATTTTGCAATCTTACATCTTTCATATCATAAAGTAGATCCTTCTTGTTTAAATAATCAAGTCCCTTCTCACTAATGTGCCTAAGTCTTCTATATCATAACTCTGAAGATATATCACTCTCAACTACATTAATAGAATCAATGAAATATGAAACTTTAATATAGTGCAAACTTGAAAACTTCTTTCCACTTACCATAGTCAAGAATCTTTAGTAATCTTACATTGATTATCATTAAAAGTATTAAAATAGCCATCACACAAGAACACCAGTATAAATCAGATTTAAACAAATATTAGGTGCATGTCTAACATTGTTTAAAGCAACTTTGAACTAATGTTAGTATGTAACATAATAGTCCATTTGATAAACCATCATTATCCATCTTTAAAACTCTATAATTAACAGAAGTGTAAGATGTGAAAAAATTCTTCCTTTATGTCATATGAAAGCAGACGCTACTATTAACAACTCAATTAAACTTATTATAAACAATATTAATTATGCCTTCATTATAGACAAATGTAAGATCCTCTATAATAGTAATGGCAACATGATTATTATTATCGTGATATTTTTCTCTTACTTGTCTTTGTTAGCCTTTTTCTCCCTTTTAAACTTAAAACAAGAACTCTTAATATCTCCATTTTTACCATAATGATGACACTTAAGATCTTTGTATTTTGACTTCGATTTATTTCTATTTTTACTCTGACCTCTATTATTTTATTCCTGGCGTATTTTCTTACCTCTTCCCTTATTTCCAATAACCAAAACTTCATAATGAAAAGTAAAACCCTCTTGAGTCTTTTCTCACTTGTTCATTTAAAATAGTAAATTTCACATAACCCATGGTTACTTTAATTGATTAATGTGATTGCATGTTTTCTTTAATTCCGTTATGATAGCGTCCAAAGTTGCATGTGAACATTCCTATATCCTCCCACGGGGTAACAGGGTGTTACAGTTACTATACTCTTGAGAGCAAAACTAGTCAAAACCACATGAAGATTCTTCCAATAATCATGCAAATTATTTAACAATCAATGTCCTTAAATCTCATCTTTAAAACTCACACTTAAGCTAAATAAATGAGTAAAACACCCTTGAAACTCAATCAAGTGATCAGACGTAAAATTACCATCCTTATACATTAAATTAATATCTTGTTTAAGTAAAAATAGATTATTATTACCTATCTTTGAAGCATATAAGGATTTAAACTTATCCCACAAAGTCCTAACATGTAAATTATTTAAGATATGATTCAAAATATTATCATCCACCCATTGTCCAATAAAACCAAAAACTATCTCGTATTCAAATTGCCATTCTTTATCACTTTTAGACTCGCTCTTCTATGAGGCATGCTGATAAATGTATCTTCTTCACTAATAACAAGCCTTTAATCTTATCATTTCATTTTTTATGATTTGGGTCAATTAAATTGATCATTTTATAGTAATTAAGCCCCATCTTAATCAAACAAAACACCACAAATAAAGAACTAAAGATGCCACTTTGTTTAAAAAGAAGGGCAGCAGAAGTAACAGCAACAATAGCCTTTTCCTATTTAAGTAAAACTATGAGGAGCACATATAAATGCACTAAATTAAATTGCACAAAACCTAAATTTTTAACATGAAAAACTTTTTTAATATGAGTTGTAAAGACTGCAAAACCTAATTCAAAAATAATCTACTATAAAATTAATGAATACATAAAAAAATGAGTTATCCAATAATCCAAGAGTTTACAATATTAAGTACTCATTAACAAAAGTGACAATCGACAAAGTTTATACCAATAACCCAGAAATACAGTAAAGGTTCCTTTTTGTATCGTGATAGTTTCTTTTCTGTATAAAGACAGTTCTTTTTGTGTATTGTCACTGTTAGTTACTTCTTTGCACAAAAAAAAAAAAGAAAACAACAATAAATATTCTTTTAGAGTATAACAGATCTTCTCATGTATTGTATTATTTCCTTCTTTGTACAGTGATGATTCTTCTCCTATATTATGTTATTAACAATTTTTGCAGAAAATTTCTCTCACATCGAATAGAAAAGATGTCTATAAATACTCAAAAAATGTAAAGAGAACAGTCATACCAAACCAAAAAACTGAGGAGATTAAATAGCCGCACAAACTATACAGAATAGCTACAAACTAAATACAAAAATAACTTTGAAAAAAAAAGTAGAAAGTGAATGAAAATACCCAAGCTCCCTAATCAAATCAGTTGCAAATCTTATTGAAGTAGAAGAAAAAGTTGATATTCTTCAAAACCATAAATGACTGCCAAAGGGAAAAAGAAAAGAAAAATATTTAAATGGTCATGCATATGACCCCTAGTCAAAACTTTTATTCAATAAGTTGCTTTCTGATAAAAAATGGGTTCCACTTGAAGACGACCCATAATATTGTTTAGTTGACATTTGTAATAAAAAATTAAAAATAAAAACTTATTTGATTAAGATTTGTGAAGAAAATATTAATTTTAGTGTCGACAACTAAATATGAAATAAAATTTAAAATTTAAACTAAAATACTCTCATATACCTTAAAAATATATAATAGTTAATAGATTATATTAATTATTCAATTTAGAAATATCTGTTTTAAAAACTTATTTTTAAAACGTAGAAAAATATAATACTTTTAGTTTTTTTCTATTTTTGTTTTGATTTTCTAATTTTAAAAATAGGAAACCAAAAAAAATTGTAGCAAATAGACTTTCTTCATTAGTTTTTATATTTAAAAAATAGAAACAAAAAATAAAAAATTAAAGTGATAACTTCCTTACTTTCCAATTTTAACCAACATAATTCTCATGTACCAAACACTACTTAGTGTGGCTAAGATGATGCATAGACCTCCATATTCAACTTTTTGTTGTACTAAGACAAATCTTTAATAAAGTTTATAGTGAAAAGCCAGGAGCCTTTACTTAGTTGCATAAGTCATATTGAGTAGGAGATTCGATTCTCTTGTTTAGAAAAAACCTAATACTTAAACCTAAACTGCCTTTAAGTCCTACCAAATAATTTGCTCTTTAAAAGAAGTGAAATTTGAAGGTAAAACAAGTAATGGATCAGAGGCTAGTGGTGGAGAGCTTGTTTCAGATTCAATGATATCACTTTTTGTGATAGTTATTAATAATTATTATTAAAAAATCTAAATTTTATATATTAATAATTTTTAAAAAAATATTCAAAATATTTTGTCTTATGATGACAAAAATATTTCAACTTATATTCTTATTACTATAATTTTATTATAAATAAAAATATTTTTATTTGTAATTTATTCAATGTCAAAATAAAACCTAATATTGGTGTGAGTACTTCCATTTTTAGGATGAATTCAACATCTTAAATTAAAAGTATGAAACAAGTAGGTAGTAAATTAAAATTGGAATTAATCCAATTTACATAAATAAAAATCTTTGTTCAATTGGTTCTAGTCTTGATAAAAACTACTTAAAATTAGTTTACAAGAGATTAATATTTAAGCAAGTTACTAAAATAGTTCTAATCAGGTCATTGCCTAGTTAAGCAACATATAATAATTAGGATAAATTTCATCAAATATCCCTATAGTTTGCAAAATTATCAATTAAATCCATATAGTTTAAAAACTATCAAATTAATCTCTGAAGTTTGAAATTATTATCATCTGCCAGTCTTTCTGTCAAATTTATCTTATATGGATAAATAGGAACACGTGGTAGTCATGTGGCATATCATGTGTATATATTAAAATCATTTAAGCCTCTCGTAGTTTGGTAAACTATCAATTAGGTCTCTATAGTTTCAAAACTATCAATTGGGTCCTTAAACTTAATTAATGGTTTATTAAACTACATTGACCTAATTGATAGTTTACCAAACTATACAGAGTTAAATGATTTAAAACCTAATTAATGAATGATTTTAATAATTAAAGTAAAATTTTTAATAATTAAAGAAATGTGTGGTGTAAATATTGTATTCATTTAATAAACTATACGAAAATTTTAAATTAAAATTTTAAAAATCAAATAAACTATAAAAATATTTTTTCTTTTATAAGTTCAATATATATGACATTGGATATATGTGAGAGTAAGGTAAACGTATTTATTGTATAAATAACACATTACTAATTTTTTTAAGTTCATAAATTTTTTAGAAATGATAATAATTTGATTTAAATATGATTTTATATGGTTTAAAAGATTTTTATATTTAGTACCGATTAAATTTAAATAAAATATATTAAAACTTATTTATATTTCAAATTTCACTATGTGAAGCAATTGTAAAATTGGTTATATAAAATTTTTAACTATATTTAGAACTTTATAATGAATATGAGAAAAAAAACTTTCATAAGAAAATTTTTTTTAAAATTATTTAAATTCAATTTAATTCATTAACTTTATTTTGAATTGAATTAAAAATTTTAAAGCTAATCGAATTAATTTTTAATGTAAAATTAATGATTTAAATCACATTTAAATAAATTTAAATTTAAGATTCAAAATTTTAAATTTAAATAAATTTCAATCTAATTTTTAAAAATTCAATGAAAATTGAATATCTAAAGCAAACTATTAAAAACTTATTAACTTAAAACAATTATTACTGTATTATTTACACGATAAATATGTTTGAGTTACTATTATATATATACACAATATCATAAATATTAAATTTGTAAAAGATATTTTATTTTATTTTGAAATTTTAATTTAAAATTTTCATATACTTTATTAAAGGGACATAATATTTACAATACATATTTTTTAATTATTAAAAATTATATTTTCATTATGAAAATAATTTAATTGTTGGATTTAAAATTATTTACGCCTTTACAATTTGATAAATTATCAATTAAGTCTCAATAATTTAGTAAACTATCAAATAGGTCCTTAAGTTTTAAATTAGTTTTACCCATTAGTCTAGTGTTAACATATTATGTGGACATGCCACGAGAACATATCGTTAGTCCAAGTAAGACAAAATTAACGAAGGACTAACAGATGAAAATAATTTGAAACTTTAAGGACTTATTTAATAGTTTTGAAACTATAGGTTTATCAATTAGGTACTAGATGATTTTAACTCAAAATTCACACAAAAGTGATCGTAAATAAACACAACAATGAGAAAATTAGGGTAGAAAAATATAAATAAAATCAATTTATAGTGGTTTGATTAAACATTTTTTGATTTACATATACTTTTCAATCTCTACTTAGAAATTTAATATCTTTTTTCTTTAATAGGGGATAAGAAACCTTACATATAATATCCTTTTTACCACAAGTAGAGAGTAACTCTCTAAAAAATTTGTTTAAGGTCAAGACAAACTCTTATAATATGTATTCCAATGAATTTTTCAGTTACAATAATTGCACAACTATACTAAAAAATTCCTCTCTTACTCACACCAATAGACAAAAGGCTCAATATATATTGAACAATATATATGTATATATATTCTTTTTAGCCTGTCAATGCTATTAGCAATTCTCTAGCATGCTTAACTCATATGTGATCTATTTATATTCAAAACAATCTAAAATAGTCGTTAAAAAAATAAAAACTAGCCATTATAATAGTTAACAACATCAACATTGGCCACATTTTAAAATAATGGTTAATTAATGTGGTCATAAGTTTAGAATACATGATATTAAAAGATACTGGTCGATGACACTAGTTGACCATACATCCAAAACCCTAAAATTAAATATTGGTAGATTAAACTTCTAAAAACAAAATTTTAAAAAATTTTCAAATCCTTTCAAAGATCAAAACATGCTTCTTTGTTAAATTTTATTCAAAATTATTTCAAAAGTTCACTAAGAGAATTTTGGTGCATTAAGAGGGTTTTATTTGCAACCTTTTCAAATTTCTCTTGATTATAACAAAATATATGAAATATGAATTAAATGATCATGGAATGATTGGGCTTCTAATTCATTGAAATGATAAAGATAAAGTTATAGGGAAGATCATAATGATTTGCTTAAATTTTGATGAATATGATTCATTATTGTCTTAGTTTTCACTTGAATTATATATGTGCTCCACCTTGTTCATTCTCTTCATCTTTGATTGTTTAATTGATTTAATTTTCTCTTTTACTCCATTTACATTTCCATTGAAGTTGATATTTTTTATATCAACTTACTACTATCATTAAAGATAAAAATATTAGTAATAACATATTTTGTTATCATAAAAAAGATGTGTTAGAACTTCACTTGATCTAAAAAAAAGACATAAAATATAATCTTTTATTAATTATTAAAAGATGAATACTTCCAAAATTAAATTAAGTCTAATAAAATCTTGATTAAGAATATCATAAGGTCTTGATACAATTAGTAATATTGTTTAAGATATACTTATCTATCTTTTTGAAATTATTATTGAATTGATAATATGAGGATTTATCAAGAGTTTTAATGGGTTGAACTATATTTAATTAAACTTGATAAAAATATCAAATATACTTTAGTTTTATTATTTTAAAATCATAATGACTATAGCTCTACATCATTTATAAACTTTGTTTTATTCATAATAAATAGGTTGAAATACCAACTTTACTTTTTAAGTGTTATAATTTGTTAAATCCAACATCTATTATGTATTAAAAGTTTAATATACACTTAATTTTACTATTTTATTTTACTTTTACTTCAATATAGTATTATTATTAAAATACCAACTAAATTGAAAATGATAAGATAGATCCTTAAGAGTATCATATAAAGTGATTCGTAGGCAATTTTCAAAAAAAATAATAAGTGATTTGTAATAATAGATGTGCTTCTTTTTAGTATTATATGGGATTTGATTTCAAATACTTTAACACTAATATATGCGATATGTTGAATAAATGAAAATCATAATTTTGAAACAACACTTTTAACTTTTATATTACATTGTGACCAATTTGAGAAATAAACGATCAATGGATTTGATTTCTTTTATTACATAAGTATATTATTAAGTTTTAAGTTAGGGACAATCATATTTTTAGTCCTTGAAATTTTAAAAAATTTCAATTAAGTTTTATAATTCCAAAATTTCTATTTCAGTCTTATACCTTTATGTTTTAGATTTTTTAGTCTTTATTAATAGAAATCAGATGTAGAATCAGATGTAGTAAGAGATGTAGTAAGTGAAATTAGATATTTAGACAACTTAAAAAGATATGCAGGTAATTTTAAAAAATAAATTGTTTCATTTACTGTATGTATACATTGTTTAAGAGTAAAGTCACACCATTTCACATATACATCTATATTTATTTTGAAATGGTGTAATTTTGTCAAGTAAGCATCTCAAAATTTATTATGTTAGATAATAGTATAAACCTATTTTCCTCTTATACCCTTTGATTACTTGTGATTTGAAAAGTGTTTACTATTCTAGTCAAATTTGAAGTACTTGTTTATAGTCATAAATACTTTTTAAATTTATAATTTAGTTGTAGCCATAAGACACATGTTGCATTGGTTACGTGACTTTAAAATTTTGAATGATTTTGAAACGATTTTACTTTGAAAACTAACGAAATAAAGGCAAGTGCACATATCGCAAAAGTAATATAATGGAGTAAATTTCAGATTCCAGATGTCGATCCCATTAGGAAAAGAATTGCTTAATTACTAGGTCGATTAGATTACAATTATTTAGGAAAAATTCAAATAATTTGATTAAAAATCTAAAAATTGCTAAAACTAGACTAACTTGGCTTAAACACTTCAAAAATAATTTTTAATTGCTTCTAAAATTTTTTGAAAGATATCAAATGTGTAAATTAGATAAGTATTAGATGATTGATGATTTAATTAAGCTTTAAACACATTTAAGTTCTGATTAAAGTTCCTTCATAAAATCAAAACAAAGTTATGGTTAAGACTTTACTTTTTCTCCATTTAATCTTTTCTAAAGTTTGGTTATATTTTAAATCAAGTTAATGGGCTTTAATTTCAAGAAGGTGAGTTATGAAAATTTAATCTTAAATCTCTAAATTTCACAAAACAATCCAGGTTTGGTCATGTAAGGATTAATTCGTGTTGCTTATTGATTTTTCTAACAATTTAAGACGATTTCTCATGCTTAACTTGTCTTTAAAACTAATCTTAAGTGGCTAGCCCAAAATCAGTTCATTTAAACCTTCAATAAACAAAATACAAAACCTTTAACATGCCTTTAAGCTCTCTTAAATCATACACACATCAATCCTTAGCAATAAAAATGATTTAGCCGCATATATTGATCAAGACATATAAAATTTTCAACTTATGCAACATATCTTGATAGATCTATAAAAACAGGCTGAAATAATAAGTTTAGAGTGTACAAAATAGGTTTGTAGAACTTCTTATCATGTCTTATAACTCCCAACTTGATCTGGATTGCATTACAATCCTTGATTTGAATCAAACTTGTAGAAAAATCAAAGAACATACAAGGTTATAAGCATAAGAACAAGTGCTTTGATTAATCCAAAAATAAGAGCATAACAATGAGTAATCTGAGTTAGAAACCCCAAAATTGTGAGTTATAAACTCATAACTATGTTTATACACCAAGCTCAGATGTTCAAAAATCTAAAATCAATACAAAAATTTAAAGAACAAAGTGTTTGAAGCTAAGAAATATGAATAACTATAATGAGAGAAGAAGAATTCTCTTTATCATATGGCTGATCTATTCTCCCTCTTCCTCTTTGCGCATTTGATGTTAATATATTTGTGTTTATAGCTCCAAAATCCTCCATGATGTGCTAGAAGACAAGGGCTTTAATTCAGGACACGCCACAACCACAATGTTGTTGATTTAAGGTTGATATTGTTGATTGCTCCTTCAATGGCGGGCTACACTGATTCATAACGATGGGTTAAATGGTGTCGTTGATGGTCGAATTCTGCCTCCCTTAACAGTGGGCTATTCATCCTTCAATGGTAATCTAGCAAGGTGCCATTGAGGAACAAAAATAAGACACTTTCTTCTAGTTTTTGCTCCAATCTCCATCTTTAAGCTCAATCCTGTAAATTAAACATAATAACACATAAATTGAACATTTAAGCACTGAAGTATGGTTAAATTAACATGAAATAACATCCAAAACTACTATAAATTTAACCCTTAACAATACTATGCAAGATTTCAAAATTATTAGCATTGACTCTGGGTTGGATAATGCTAGTCACAGGTCTACCTTAGTTTTCCATTACTAGTTCCATCATGGTCGATTCTCCAGCTTCTTATTGAGGTCCTACAATGTTATGTTCTTGGGGATCCATTTCGACAAGTTCGGATTTTGTATCACTAGATGTTCCTACTTCTAAATGTTCATATATGGTAACTCGAGATTTTTCCTTTTTCCTTCTCAAAGCACGCTTAAGCTCAAGATTGAAGTCTATTGACTCGGGATTTTGACCCCAAGTATGCATACAAACTAAATAAAAAAACTACTAATTAAGTAAATGACACAAATAAGATAACAAAAAGAAACAAAAGCACAATCAAATAGTAAAACAATTTTTTACAAGTCCTAAAGTAATTGACACCATTTTCTTTAATATTACCACAACTAATCCCCGATAACAGTGTCAAAAACTTGTTGTGATGGTTAAGTGACTTAAGAAAATTGGAATGTTTTTAAACGATTTTACTTTGAAAACTAATGTGATACAGGCAAATACACCTATTGAGCAAATAATATAGTGGGGTTTTTTTAAAACCCTAAAGTGTCGGTCCTACAAGGATAATGGATAAACACTAGATTAATTTGATTACAATTATCTAGGAAATTCCAAATAAAATGATTAAAAAGGTGAAAATTGCTAAATTATCCTAACTTGGTTCAAACCTTGCAATTTTAATTTTAAAAATTACTAAAAAGTATCAAATTATGGAAAATAGCTAAGGATTATGTGATTAATGATTTAATCAAGCTTTAAACAATTTTAAAGGCTGAATTAGAGTTTTTTTCACAATTTAAAAACAAAGTTATAGCTAAAACTCATACCTTTTCTCTATTACGCTTAATTTATAGGTTGGTCATCCATTAAATTAAGTTAATAAGCTTCAATAAAAAGAAGGTGACTTCTAGAAAATTCATTTTAGAACTCTAAAGCTTACAAATAATCAAATTTTGGTCATTAATTGATTGATTTATGTTGGTTATTAATTTTTTTTACAACCTAAGTCGATTTCTCAACTCTTAGCTTGTCTTTCACTCTAATCTTAAGTATCCAACTTAAAATCAGGATACCTAGACCATTGATAAATAAAAATCAGACCTTCAAAAATGCATTCAATCTCTTTTAAATCATTAAAACACCAATCCTTAGCTGGAAAATGAATTAGTCACAGATGATCATTAAAGCATATAAAACATGTAACTTAAACAACGTAATTTGATAGATCTGAAAATATAAGCTTAAATAATAAGTTTAAAAGTTACAAAACATCCAAAGAAAGCTTATGGGTGTGTCTTAAACTCCTAAACATGATGTGGACTTCAACATAACTCTAAATCATCAAGAACTTGCAAAAAAAATCAAAAAAAACATACAAAGGTGTAAGCTTAAGAACTTAAAATTTGG
>JAOXYD010000007.1:11412200-11428457 GCA_028565735.1 Pinacopodium congolense
CATAAATCAAGATGGAAATAAATTCCTTTAATTAGATGTTTGTTTTATTAAATTTCAAATTAATTAATTAATTTTATTTTTAATATTGTGTTTTAACAAAATATCCAACCTTTTTTTTAATTAATTGTTTAAAAGAGATAAATCATCATTACCTGAAGAGATGACCTTACTCCACTATGCTACATTAATATTCTCTGTAGGTTGATTATTTTTAGTTTATTTGACACTCACCTAAATTTTACGCAGTATTAAGGAAACTGGTGTCAAGGATTTATTTTTTTAATTTAATTTAATTTTTTATTCTAGTTGATACCCCGCTTTTCTCGTATAGGTGAACTAATTTTTGATCCAGAAGTTAAGAAGACAACTGAGGCTAATAGAAAAGCGAAAAAACAAGAAGATCAATTGTGTGCTTCAAATTCTTATTCAAAAGAATTAGATCATGAGTTTGAAGAATAAGAGACTGAAGAGATGATTGTTGAAGAGCCAATCACTGAAGCAAAGCCAATAGATGAATGACCACAACAATAAACATTAAGGGAGTTAGCAACTCCCAATATCAACCTTCAACCTTTATGCATTGAATTCCCTAATATTAATGCACCTTTTGAGATTAAATCTGGTTTAATACACTTATTGCCTACTTTTCGTGGACTTGCAGGTGAGGATCCCCACTAGAATTTGAAGGAATTCCATGCGGTTTGCTCATCTATGAAGCCATACGAAGTTATTAAAGAGTAGATCAAACTCAGAGCTTTTCCATTTTCATTGGCTGATAAGGCCAAGGATTAGCTCTATTATTTATCATCTGGGTCCATAACTACATGGAATAAACTAAAGGAGCAATTCTTAGAGAAATTCCTCCCTGCTTCCCACGCTGCAAACATAAAAAAAGATATTTGTGGAATCTAAAAATTCAATGGAGAGACACTGTGCGCATATTGGGAAAGATTAAAACAACTATACGTAATCTGTCCTCAGCATCAGATTCCATACTAGATGCTTATCCAATACTTCTATAAAGGTTCACTACCAATGGATCGAAATATGATTGATGGCGCAAGCGGAGGAGTATTGGTGAACGAAACTATAGATGAAGCAAGGAGTTTGATTTCTAGCATGGCTATTAATGCACAACAATTCGGGACTGGAAAGATAGCTTCCTATGAAGGGCTAATAAGGCTATTGTTTCTTCCATTGATCAAAGATTAGATGCTCTGACTTCTTTGGTAGAAAAATTTGTTGTAGGACAAATTTAACAGGTCAAAAAATGTGGTATTTGCTTCGTAACGAGTCATACGACAGACATGTATCCAACTCTTCAAGAAGACCTCAATGAGCAAGTAAATGTTGTAGGAGGATTTCCATGAACATCTCAAAGGAGATATGATCCCTACTCGAATCACTACAATCCAGGCTGGCGAGATCACCCTAATTTCAATTATGGAAATAAGCCACCAGGATTTCAGTCACATCCACCTTAAAAGAGACCACCAATTCTGCCACTTCAAGCATCATCATCTTCTAAGCCAATATGTCTTTGGGAGATATTGTAAAAAGCCTAACTACTAACACTCAAACTTTTCAATAAGAAAAGTGGACCAGTATCTAAAATCTGGAAAAGTAAGTGTCTCAATTAGCCATAGCCATGAGCAAAATGGAAGCTGAAAAGGGCAAGCGCCTGCACAGGTAGAAATTAATCCAAAGGAAAACACTAATGCCATGACACTTCAAAGTGAAAAAGAGGTGAAAAGCTATATACCTAAGGAGTAAGCAACTATAGAGGCTCGAGCTAAAGAGAACAATACCCCTTCAAATGAATTAACAAAGGAGGTAAGAAATGAGTCGGTTAACACAAAACCTAAAATTGTGATTCCCTTATCTTTTCCTGGAAAGTTGGTAAAAAAAAAAAGAAAGAAGACAAGGAAAAGGGAATTTTGGAGACCTTTTGTAAAGTTGAAATCAACTTCCCTCTACTGGATTCTATTGATCAAATACCAAGGTATGCAAAATTTCTTAAGGACGTGTTCTAAAAGGAAAAAGCATGAGATTGAAGGAAAAATTGTAGTTGGTCAAAACTTATCAACTATCGTGCAAAGGAAAGTGCCACCCAAGTGTTGAGATCCAGGTAGGTTTGCCATATCATGTATTATTGGCACAACTATAATAATAAAAAAAGCTATTCTTGATCTAGGATCTTCAATTAATGTTATGCCATTGTTATTTTATAGCTTGTTGAATTTAGGACTAATGAAGGCAACCAATATAGTAATTCAACTAGCTAATAGATCTGCTAAAACTCTAAAAAATAATAGTATTTGTGAAAGAAATTTTGTTAAAAAAATATTTTATAATTAATCTCAAATGATGCTACACTTTTATAACAAAAAAAGAGGTTTGTTGGAATACTTTTGTTACCAACTCTTGCACATAATTCAATCATTTTCTCTCTTGTATCTTTCTTGTCTCTTAACTTAAGGAGATAAGCTCCTTTTATAGATTGTGATAAGAAGAATAAGTCAATTTTGTTATGAACTCTTACAACTTCTAGTAAAAAAACTACAACATGTAGAATTTAAATCAAATACAAACTCTAACTTGGTAAAATACAAATAAAATTCAAACTCTTGAATTTGGTAAAAAATGATAATTACGTTTTTATTATGTAACTTTTTTCTTTAATTAAAAGTCTCGCTTGGTATAATTTTCAACACTTTGTACAATTATTATGATTTAAAAGCTATGAAACTAAATTAGGAGATATTCTTATTTTATATTATCAAACTAATCCTTTAATAACTACAAGTTAGTATCTACATGAAGGTGTCCACTTCAATCAATTCAACTTTTAAAATCAATTAAAAATATGATCATTTTTATGTTGAGGTGTTTAAAAATAAAGAACATAAATTTATATTTTTTTATAAATAAAATCCAACAATATATAGATAATTTAGAAAATTTATGCATTCACCTTTGAAACTAAATTTCTCATAATTTTATATCTTAATATATATTAAAATTTTAAAAAATTCACTAAAATTTAGATTATAATAACATGTTTAGTATTATTTCTCGATTTTATTTTTAATTTTAATTTTTATGTAATATGTATTAGTTTTTGTGTTATTTTTATTGGTTTATATGTTATTTTTTGAGTTTTTATAATATATTAGTATGTTATCTTTTTTAATTTTTATATTATTTTTATTAATTTTTTATTTTAAAAAATAAGAAAAAAATCATGAAAATAAAAACAACAGACGTAAGAAAAAGCTCCGGATCCAATTATTAGGCCTAACGGTACACTTTGTTTCTTGAATAGTTGAATTATAAGAAAACAAACATTTTTAGAGAAAAAATCCAAGATTGTTCAATGAACGTAATTATAACGGAAGTTCGAAATCAACTTCATTTTAAAAACTATTTTATTACCTTTTTAACCTTTTCTTATTATTAGGTCGGTTGATACATCAAAATCAACCGGTCAAGGCGTTCCTGATCACGGGACCACCCTCGTAATGGTGACGCTCGGGAGTCGGGATCCTATGACTGCACACATGATTCGTGTCAGATAACGGGGCCTACATGCGCCAACTCGAGCTCGGCCGTACTAAATCCTTAATCGTGATTTTATTTAATTGGGTGGTATGTTGTGATTTTGTTTAATTGAGTTGTAAGTTGTAGTTTTGTATTGGTAATTATATTTTTTTACCGATTTTTTTGATATATTAGTATTTTTTTAATCGATTTTTATGTTTAAAAAAATAAAAAATAAAAATAAAAAATAAAAACTAAAATAAACAAACCCTTAAAGATTCGTTTATATATTAGTTATGTATATTTAAATTTATTGCTTTATTTTTAAATTTTTATATCGTATTTATATTTCTTATTATTTTTTAATTTTTATATTTTAAAAATAAAAATAAAACAGAAAAATACTAAGGCTTGCTTAATATTGTTGCCGTTATAATTTTTTATTATAATTTTTTAATTTTTTTACTAATTTTTAATTTTTATATTATATTAATATGTTATTTTTTTTAAAATTTAAAATTTTTTAGTTTTATATTAAAAAAAATAAGAAATCAAAGCTATAAGTCTTAAACATGTCTTTAACTTTCTGTTTTTATTTTTATATAATTTTAAATTTTATTTATTTATTAATTTTAAAATTTTATACTATTTTTAAAATTTAGAAAATAAAAATCACAAATAAAATTAACAAGCTTAAGAGACCCCACCCCCTTCCCAATAGTGGTGAAGCTCGGGATCTCATGTCCGCCACACACATGATTCTTGGTCTACATGCGCCAACATGAGTACGGCTGTACCAGATCTAAGGGGCCCGCATTCAGACAAAATGACCACTAGCTGACTGTGATGCAGTAAACCGCATTTGGTTTTGTCCGTCCGATCAATAAAGAGTTGTGAGCATCGATATTTGTGATGGTTCCAACAAGCGTTTCAGTCCAAGAATCTTCCTCGAAAGCACCGAAAGGAGTATCAAAGTTGGGTTTCCGATGAGATATGGTTATGATAATTTTGTTTTTTTCCTATGATTTTCTGTCCTTTTGTTAAGAAAATTAAGTAATATGTCCATCCATATATAGAAGGAATAAATACAAGTTGGTTAGGATAGTTCTAAATTTTCTGTTGCTGTTTATACTTGATGAATGTACTGAAAAAATGGTTAAATGATGCAAATTTTATTTTTTTTATTTATTTTAAATATTTATTACTTTGTCTAAAATTATGATATGATATAAAAAACACTAACTCTTTTTTAAAGTTATTTTTACAAAAAAAAAAAGTACGCTTGTATAAATTTTGATCATTTTCATCCTATACTTTTTTGTCTCCAGATAAGATAAAAGATTCCACTGTTTTAAAATAGTTGATTTGAGAATTAAAGTCATCCACTCATCAACGGTGGATACTTATCCTTGTTTACTCCAAAACAAAGTTATTGTAGATAACATTATCTATTAAAAATATTTAATATAATATATCTTTTAAAATTTCTAATAATTGAGAAATAATTTAAATAATTGAATTTAATAAAAATATTTTTTGGAATAGGTAAATAAAAAAAAGTTCTATATTTTTTTACTTGCCAAAAAAAAAAAAGAAAGAAAGTTAATAATAACATTTATCATTACTTATGAATTAGTTCAAAATGAGGATAATCATCATTCCTTGGTAATTGAATGCGTGAACCATTCAACTAACTTTTAATTCTTCATGAATCTCGTGATCAACACTCACGAGACAATTTATGGTATTACCTTATGCTTTGTTTAGTTGGTACCTAATTTTTATTTCGTTTTCTTTTTTTTTTAAAAAATAAAAATAAAAAATAGCATAAAAACTAATAAAAAATACTAATACAGCACATAAATTGAAAAATAGTACAGAAACAAGAAAATACATAAAATTCAATATAAAATTTACAATTAACAACCCAACTAAACGTATCCTTAATTTCGTATAGAATTCAGTTGAGAATCCAATTATATGTTTTTTTTTGTGATGATTATCATTAAATAATATCTAAAATATCTCTTAAGTAATATTTATCAAATAATTTAAAAAATTTGTCCTTATAACAACGAAATGACCACTACAAGAAAAAAAGAGAATATTTTTCTTAAATTCTAGGATTCGTTTAATTTAACTTTATGATTCTTTTTGTTTATAATTTTATGTGTTTTATTAGTTTTTTTATAATTTTATACTTTTTTTTTCAATTTTTAAGTTGTAGTAACATGTTATTTTTATTTTTAAATATTTTTAAAATTTTCTTATTTAAAAAAAGCAAAAACTCGTGAAACTTGAACAAACATGCCATTAATGACTGTAAGATGTTTCTCAACGTTTCACGGGTAATGAAACATGATGCGTGAGGTCAGCTTGACATGTAATCTTTGGCACCAACGTGAAAAACAAGAGTAGTACAAAAAGCTTTGTTTATTGCGAACAAACTAAGCTTATAGACCATGGAACATGGGAAGTCGGAGAGGACAATTATTGAAATCAAATGATGTTGGGAGTTTGAGATATTGCGTATCATAGGGTGTTAAAAGGTGTTTGTGATTCTAACCGAACAAGAACTCCCTGTTTGGACAGACGAAGATTCCTGGAAATTGGTTGGGTTTGATCATCCATCGTTTTCTCTTGATTTCTATGCTGTTCCTTTCGTGTTTGGTTCTTTCGATTGATTACATGCTTTTTGTAAGGATTCACGGGCGAATATCATAGTTAGGTACGCAATTACTACACCAGTTATTCGAACTTTATGATAGTATTGGCCCGACTGCATGACTAGTGTTTGGGTGGTGTTCACGAGTCAATATTATATACAGTAGACTACAAGGCTACTACTATTCGGGTGGTATTCACGAGTCAATATTATATAGGTTTAAAAATTTTATAATTTGAAATTCTGCGTTTGAACTTTTTTGGATATTTTAAAAAATATTATTATCTTTTAAAATAATTTATAAATATTAAACTATTTTCTTAATACTATCAAATAAGTACGATCTTTTTTTAATTTTCGTGTAAAGTTTATAAGTTAAAATATGCCTTTAGTCTATTATATAAGAAGAAATAAGTTAGACTAATAATTATAATGGCCATATAAATTATCAAATAGTAACCTTCTATTCTTTTGGTTATAATATATTCACACTTTTGTCTTAGTTTTAACTTTTTTCTAGTGCTTAATTAACTCTTTTTTTAATAATAAAAGGCCAATATTGAACAATGTGGCTTCATATTTATTTATTTATTTATTCGGTTTTTAAAGTTGATACGGAAAACTTATAAATAAAAAATGAGTGATTTCATTATTATTTAAAAAATATGCAATGGTTTATCTTTTAGTGACCCGAGTAAGAAGATAAGAATAAGAAAAAAGATGTAACAAAGTCCCATCTTCCTACGCAAAGGCGTTAAAAGGAATCACGTGATTATGATCTTTATATGGTGAACATAATTCGATGAAAACTTTGACTCTCGAAAATTTGCTTGAAATTCAATTAATTTATTTATTACAAAAGATTAAAATAATATATATTTTTTAATTTAAACAAAAAATTTAAGTCCATTCAGTCTCTTCATCATAGCAACTGTGTATGCGTTAAAGAGATATTTAATTAAGTTATAAATTATAATTTTGTATTGTAATTATTGTATTTTTATATTAGTAATTATATTTTTTATTAATTATTGTACTGTATTAATATACTTTTTTAATTAATTTTTATATTTAAAAAAATAAAAAATAAAAATAAAAAATCAAAATCAAAATAAACAAACTATCAATCACATCAAATTATATCCTCCAAAGTTAGGGATAAACTGTGCTCAATTTAATTGTGTTTTCACTTTGAAGTTACTAATATAATTACAAATATTATCTATCACATATTAATAACCCGTTCAATAATTACGAAAGAGAGAGAAAATAAATTTAGAAATTTATTCTCCTCACTCTTTTAAATTGATATATATATGAATATATATTTTAATTAGTTTAAGTTAACTAATATTTTGTTCATTTTTATAGTATTTAAATTTGGGTTAAAAATAAGATTCAAATATTGAGTTATTTAATTTTAATTTATTAAATAATTACTTTAAAGCACTTATTTACTCATTACGAATATTTAAAAGTTTGATTCCGTGCATATTAAAAAGCGCTCTTCAACTTTTCCCAAAAAATAAAAAAAAAAGAAAAAGGAGAGCACTTCAACATTATATATGTACATATAAAAAATAGTTTATATCATGGATAGTCCCTGTTGTTTGTTAAACTATCATTTTAATTTTTATAGTTTGAAAATTATCATTTCAGTCTCTATACTTTCATTTTTTTTCAATCATCATTCCTTTATCAGATTTTACTTATGTGGATCAATGAATTTTTGACATGTGTCCATACCATATCAACAAAATCTGATTAAAGAAAAAAGTATAAAGACTAAAATTATAGTTTTCAAACCATAAAAATTAAAGTGATAATTTAAAAAATCACATGAACTACCTATGATATTAACCCTATAAAAAATATATATTATATCGCTCTACACCAACACCCGTACGGGGGATATGACGACACCTTGCACGTAATAAGGTGTTCTAGAGCTTTGTCGAATAAGTTAAATGAGATTACTTAACGTCTAAACCAATATTGCTTTTGTTGGTAACTTTCTCATATCTCACATATATTATTAAGAAGGACAAAACTAAGTAGTCATTATTGAGGTGAGCCCCAAGTTCCTTTGATTCAAAAGGTTTTTAATATTTTTCCAATCCTGAGTTGATAAATCAAACTGTATGGTTTTTTTAACTTAAAATTGAAATTAATTATTTTACATAATTGTTTATGGGTAAAAACAAATAATATATATTTTTTGATTCACATAATTTTACTATTCTATCATTCTCTAATTTTATAAATTATTATTATATTATTTTAAGTTTTAGGTATTCGGTTTCTTGATTTAAAATTTTAAAATTTTAAATTTAAGGTTTATAATTTAAGATTTTTAACATTGATAATTTAAAATTTAGAGGATTTAAAGTTAAGAGATTAATTTCATAAATTGAATAAATAGCAAAGGGCAAAATTGAACTTTAGACTATGCTCGGTAAAATTCTAGTTTTTAATTTTTTTAAATAATAAAAAATAATATTAAAAAATAATATAAAAATTAAAAATACATAAAAATTAAAATTAACCACAACACTAAATACCCTTTTAAAAAATAATGAAATTTGCGTGAGATTTTCACGGATCCGATACAGGACTTGAAGAGAGTATCACCGTGGAGTAGTCCGTACGTATTATATGAAGGCATTATAATAATAACCTTTTTCTTATTAATAATTACGAGAGGACACCAAAAAAGCTCATGTAAAGGAAACGCGTGAAGAGATAGATGAGCTCAGACTTAGACATTAGATAATAGCTGTGGTCCCACTACAACGCGCTTTCTGTGGACCCCACCAATCTCTCCCTCTCTCTCACACTCTCGATCTCTCCCGATCTCTCTACCGTAGTACCAGAAAGCGTGCTCTAATATCACGATCTTGAGAACACGGACGACGAAGATGGTTTCGGAGAAGGTACCTCAGATGCCACCAAGCTCCGATAATGGATAGAAACTGCTTACAAAGACACTTAAACACATGACACACCCGCAGCACTATAACCTGGCTGTCCCCGAAAAATCTGTTTTGGATTTTAGTCATTCATTACCATTCTCGTTCGCATCCTTTCCTGTTCTTTTCTCTATAAATTTTTATTATAAAGTTACCACCTTTCGGTATTCTTGGTGCGCTGGCGCATGTTGGTCTCCTTTGCTCTTGTTGTTGGTGATGGTGGTGGGGTTGTTCGTGACCATCTTTGTTACTATAACTGCAGTCAACAGCGAGTAGTGTTTTGGTTGTTGTTGTTGCTGTTCGTGGTTTGAGGGGTTGTTAAAAATGTCGCAGAAGAGGCAGCCGGAGGAAGGAAAGGCTCGTCCGGAAGGGAATAGTAGTGATGAGAAACGGAGAAGATTCACATGGAGAAGGTAGGCTTTATTTGATCCTTTAATTTTTCTGGGTTTTAAACGTTTATGAATGAAATGGATTGGACAGGAAAGTTTGAATGATATTGTTGTTGAATTGTTTGAAATGTGATTGAGGTTTTAAAAAGCCAAGTGAAAGAAAGGTTCAGGTAAAGTGAGCCCGACTGAGGTTGATTTATGTGTTTAGCATTTATCAATACAAACTCGGTGTAGTTGGGATGATTAATATCGAAATGAGAAAGAAAACTTAACTGGGCACTTACTACCATTTTGTTTGAATTGTTGACTACTGTACTTTTCGACGTTATTTTATCAGTTGCCTCTTAAGATTTTCATCATGGATCCTAGGATTTTCATGTAAATGTGATTGTAATAAATTGGTGCTTTGTCATTCAAAAAATGGGATGTTGATCTAATACGTAGAGTATTTTGAGGCAATATGCCTTCTTTTCCAAAATGCATTGAATTTGATAATAATTTGAAAGGTAACGTGTCCGGAATGTACTGTAGAAGGGTTAAGTTTCTTCCTTCAAACTTTGTGGTTATGCATCCTCCCAATCTTAATGACGACTAATGTATTTCTCAATAATTTATAGTGTTGTTCAGGATGTGATGAGGATGAAAGCAGCTCAGCATTTTCTCGAGCCTATCTTGGAGCCATTAATTCGCAGAGTGGTATGTGTGTATTGTCTTGAAGCTATCATGTCTTGTTTGAGTTTGTTTCGATGTCAATAGAATTTCAAGTTATCATATCAACCTTGGATACTTTGCTGATATTACTTTTACAGGTAAAAGAGGAAGTGGAATTAGCTCTGAGAAGACATCTTGTCAACTTGAAAAGGTATGTATATGTGTATATATATGTATATATAAGATTGCTTCATTTCCATTATTCACAATGAAGGGGGAGAATGGAGTGTTTTATGTGAAAATTGCAATATTCAGTAACCTTGCCATGCTGCTGTATGTCTCATGTTCCAACTTTTTTTATCAGAAACAGTGGAAAAGACGTAAATTCTTCAGAATCAAGAAGCTTGAAATTGCACTTCTCAAATAACCTTTCTCTTCCAATCTTCACTGGAGCGCGTATTGAAGGAGATGAAGGTTCTCTAAAAGTAGCCTTAATTGATACCTTTACTGGGAAAATTGTTAGCTCTGGTCCTGAATCTTCTGCGACTGTGGAAATTGTTGTTCTTGAGGGTGATTTTGATAGTGAGGAGGCTGAAAATTGGACACATGAGGAGTTCAGGAATAACATTGTTAAAGAGCGAGAGGGAAAGAAATCCCTGCTTATGGGAGATGTGCTTCTGAATCTTAAAGAGGGGATTGGTTTAGTTGGTGAGATTTCGTTTACAGATAATTCAAGCTGGACAAGGAGCCGCAAGTTCAGAATTGGGGCAAAAGTTGTGGAAATTTTTGATGGCTTAACAATACAAGAGGCAAAGACTGAGTCCTTCATTGTCAGGGATCATCGAGGGGAATGTACGTACTTGTCTATACATACTACAACTTACAGTTAATACATAATTTCCACTTCGTCATTATGAGACCATGAGTTAATTGATTTTTGACATTTACCATGCCAATCTAAAGAAGAGATCATAAAGTCAAACCTGAGAAAGATAATAAAAATTTGTGTTTCTACTGTGTAACCATTGTCTTGTACTCTGCAGTATACAAGAAGCATCACCCTCCATCTCTTTCTGATGAAGTGTGGAGATTAGAAAAGATTGGAAAAGATGGAGCCTTCCATAAGCGATTGTCTAGGGAGAATATCAAGACCGTGAAGGATTTCTTGACTGTACTCTTTCTTGATCCTCCGAGACTCCGGCATGTATGAATTTTCTACAAATTTTTCATTTCTAGCATATAATAATTTCAATATTTGCTTTGTTGGTGCATAGTATCACAATTGGCTATTTGTTATGAGGTTATAGTTGATATTTTGTGTCATCTCGGATTATATTTACTTGGAAGAGTTGCCCTTGCTTAAAGTTATCCATTGCAAATGCTGTTATAGGATGGTGACTTGACTTATTACGATATATGCAGATTCTTGGCACAGGAATGTCTGCTAAAATGTGGGAAGTTACTGTGGATCATGCTAGGACTTGTTTACTAGACAAAAAAT
Source organism: Pinacopodium congolense (assembly GCA_028565735.1). Classification (NCBI taxonomy): domain Eukaryota; kingdom Viridiplantae; phylum Streptophyta; class Magnoliopsida; order Malpighiales; family Erythroxylaceae; genus Pinacopodium; species Pinacopodium congolense. Next base: position 11,423,916 of record JAOXYD010000007.1, read on the forward strand.
TATACTTGTACTGTCCTCCTGGTTCTCAGCCGAAAACGGGTGTGGTCTTCAATGTTGTGGGACAAGTCATGGGATTACTTTCGGGATGCCAGTATCTTCCTGTTGATAAGCTGTCTGAAACTGAGAAGGCACAATTCTCTTATAAACTCAAATTTTGCATTTGACTTGATTTGTTTTTCATACATCCTTTTTCTTCTTAATTCTGGCTTCTTATGTTCAACTCTGCCTTCAGGTTGAAGCTCAAAAACTAGCAATCACAGCATTTGATTTTTGGGAGGACGTCGTGTCTCTTGATGATGAAGCCTCTCTCTCAAGTGGCTCCTTACATTTGTCTAATATTTCTTACCCTTCAAGCACATCGTTGATGGAGCATTCTGATGGAGGCAAGATTTTGTCTTCATCGGGAATCGGCGAATTTGATTATTCAGACCCATGCGAATCTTCTCCAAATATGTATTCTGTTGGGGGTGCAAGTTCTATGGATGATTATACATTGCACAGTATCGAAACCATGGATCTTAGATATGATCAAACTTTGAGCTTCTCAGATCATGTCTCCAATCCCCTCATCTGTGATATTGATTCCATGAATCAAGCTTTCTGTAGTGAGGATAACCTGGGGGGATTTTTTGACACAGATCTTTCATCTCAGAACCTTGGTTTGGAAGCACCAGCCGATCTACAAATTGCCGTTGATCACTTCATGCATAGTCGCACTACCATGGCCATTGACAAAGCTCAGAAAAGATGGACGAAGATTAATAATTTTTTTAAAGTGGTTTATGCTCTGATGCGTGCTGTGAAGAAGAAGTCGTTGTGAAGTTCTACGCTGCAAGTATGTTGACCCTGAAAGCATAGTTTGACGAGCCTAGAATCTGAGAGATTTTCTCTGCTGTAGATACAATCCGGTTTATGATGGCTCATGTGGAGATTTGTAATTTTATGTTTCATACAAACTGTAAAGGAGTAGTTTGTCAAAGTTAGGCTCTCTTTTTCTCCCTTCTTCGGTCAAAGCTCGAATGCAAGTACCATCCTTGATATTCTGTAGCTTTCATGTTTGTTTGACTTAATCAATATTTTAGTAAAGCTTGATCTTTAACTTTTCTTCCTAATCGTGGAGAACCATTTATAATATTTTATCAGCTTACTCGTACTTGCATTTCATCATCCGGGTGTCTTGTAAGCAGTGTCTTTTCTGTAGTATGCGAATACAAAACTATCCTCCTGAAGCGGACTACAATACAACACATTACTGATGAAATACGCGAGTCTCAGAAGATTATTGATCACAGGCTCGCACGAAATCTGGGTTGATAAGATGGCGAATGCTATTTCCAGAACTACAAAACGATTAGTAGAGGTCGTGTTCCTGCCACCTTTGTGTAAGATTTCACGTCTTCTAAGCATTATAGTCACTGCATGACTCATGCTGCAAGAAGAACAATAAGCCAACTTAGAAGATGAACTTCATGTTGTGGCAAGAAAAGGTCCTAAAATAAAATTTTCACTCAATCGGGATGAGAGTTGAGATAGAGGAGGGTCATACCCTGTTGTATTAAGCGAAAATTGGCATAACAGGTCCCCTGAAACTTAGACGCAGTTGCATTTACTGGCTGACTCTTTGAAGGAAAATAAAAAGCCAATGCAGGTGAAAGGTTTCTGCTAGATGAAACTTAGTAGATCACTGGTAGACGTTGAAATGGAGTGAAGAGGCATAAGCAGAATGTAATTACTGGTTCGATGATAATACTTAGCCAAGACACCATAAATAGCATCAGCCATTGTTCCTATCTGTAAAAAGCATGATTTCCTATCATTTTGTAAATGGAAATACATATATCTACAAACACAGCATTCTTAAATATTGATTCCTTCCCATCCGGTACCAACTTTTTCATATAATGTCATGAATGCCTGCAGAATTTGACAACAGACGAATTATCAGTTCTGGATGGCTTAAACTTATATTTCTCTGCAGAATCTAAATAAGCCAACTAGTTTCATTTGTTACCCTACGGTAAGCTTATCCAAGCCTGTTTTCTTCTTTATGTATAGTAGTTTATTCACCTCAGAGTACTGGCCATGAAATCCAGCATCAGAACAAGATGTCTTTGATGAAAATATAGGGTAGATCAAATCTAAGTACAGTGGAAGGAATTTAAAATTTTTCATAAGAACAAACTTTAACAATAATTTAATTTGAAACACAAACAAGAAATTAACAAAATTACTAACTTGTTTCGATTTCCTGTTGTAATTTTTCTGTGCGTCTTGAATTCGTCAATCCACAAGCCGTTCAATTATCCGGCCTCCAACGGTATCCACAGATCTTTTTCAGAGAAAAAACTCAAACTAATTTGAGAGGAAAAATGTAAGAAGTACTAGCTCCATATTTTCTAATTTTTTCTTTTATATGAAAAATATTATTTTTCATATCCTTGAACTTTAATAATATTACAACTAAAGTCAAACTTTAGTTATATTTATTAATTAGTCCTTATAAGATCAAATATCACATATCGATCCTTGAAGTTTCTAAAACTTCTCAATTAAATCTAACTTAATTTAAATTTTATTTTTCTCTTTATAGATCTTTTATGTGTAACCCATTAGGTTCCTAATATATTGGCAATAATCATAAATTCTAATTCAATTAGAATTAGATAAATTAAAACTCCTTTTAATTTAACTTTAATTCTCTAATTAAACAATTTATAATCATAGATCATGATTGACATTTAGCAATATGTTATGACCAGCCAAATATTAGGAATGTTAAAGTGGTTTGACTAAACCTTTTCATACATGGTTATTATGTATAATTTAATCCTTTTGTCATCCAATGTTCCAATTGGACTTAGAGTATGGAATTATTATCTACTCTAAATAATCCAATCATGTTCGTTCTTACTAATAAGTGAATGATTTAAAATTGATATTTGAAAACAACTTTTTCAAATTTCAATTTACTCTGACCACAGATTTCCAAAATCATTACTAATCAAGAACAATTAGAACATTCTCCCTAATTACTTTAGGGTGACAAATTCTTTATTGACTTACTTAACTATCTTCTAGTTCATACTATACCCAATAACTACCGAATTGAATTATTCTAGAGAACAGATCATAAGCAGCATTAAAATACAGTAATTCCTATACAAGATAACTTTGATAATCTCAAGTCTAAGGACCAATTAATACAACCATCTTAATAAGATAATCCACTGACACATAAGTAATGTTCCATTCGGAATTCTCAAAATTGGGTTAGTTCAATGAACTTATTCTCTAATAAGCAACCAGATGTTTGTTTAAGTGTCTTTAAACTTTAATCTATGAGATCAATTACTTTCTTCATAAGAAAGAAATAAAATATGTGCTAGTCTAACTGTTTCATCAATATCCCATCTTGATGAAACTATGACTAGGAACATTTTAGGAATATTATAAAATTACGATTTAAAGTAATTATTACTATATTATTTACACGATAAATATTTTTGTATTACTTTCACATATATCAAATATTATAGATAATGAATTTGTAAAAAAAATAAAATATTTGTACGATTTATTTAATTTTTAAGTAATTTAATTTATTATTTTATTAAAAGAATACAATATTTACAACATATATTTCTTTAATTATTAAAAATTTTATTTTAATTATTAAAATAATTTATTAATTAGGTTTAATATGATTTAGGTTCTTATAATTTAGAAAACTATCAATTAGGTCCTTATAGTTTGATAAAATATCAAATAGGCCTCCAAGGTTGGAAAATACTTTCACTATTAGTCTAGCGCCACGTGGCAAGTCTACGTTATGCCGCGTGGCATGTCACATGGATGTACTATCAGTCCATGTAGACATAAAAGTAACGGAGGGACTAATGATGAAAATAATTTGAAACTTTAAAAACCTATTTGATAGTTTTTAAAATATAAGGACCTAATTAATAATTTTGCAAACCACAGGGTTTCTGGGTGATTTTAACCTATTAATTTATGTAGGCTTGCATAAAAATAGAACCTTGAAAGGTATAATTCACAAGATCTCTAAACTAGCTTCATAGGCTTTTATTAAACATACATTAGGTCGATGTAAAAAATTTGAAGACAAAGGAAACAACTACTTCATTGTGCCTAAACTACAGAAACATGGAATATTCTTTTTCCTTGCAAAATTAATTTGGATAATAAAAAATGGATGGTAGGCTACACTAGTTGGGGTTGCTTCCATGACATTAGCAATTGAAGACTCAAAAGGGAATGATATTTCTACTATCTTAGGATATATCTAGTGCTTTGGTTGGACTATATATGTAAAGGTTATAAGGTTGATTGGACTTTGTATAATGTGATTAAAAAATATGTATCTTAGGTTATTTACGTATTTTATATAGGGAAAATTATAATATTTACAAATTGTGATGAACTCTTTTAGATTATATTAAAGTACGAATATTTAGGAATGTTTGAATATATGCAGTTAGATGAAATAAATGAAATGGAATTATTGAACAATAATGTGAATAC
>JAOXYD010000007.1:11430682-11456062 GCA_028565735.1 Pinacopodium congolense
TTCATACTATATCCAATAACTACCGAATTGAACAATTCCAAAGAACAGTTCATAAGTAGCATCAAAATACAGTAATTTCTACACAAGATAACTTTGGTAATCTCAAGTCTAAGGATCAACTATACAACCATCATAATGAGATAATCCACAAACACACAAGTAATGTTCCATTTGAAATTCTCAAATCGGGTCAATTCAGTGAACTTATTCTCTAATAAGGACCCACATGTTTGTTTAAGTGTCTCTACACTTTAATTTATGAGATCAATTACTTTCTTCATAAGAAAGAAATAAAACATGTGCTAATCTTACTGTTTTATCAATATATCATCTTGATAAAACTATGACTAGGAACATTTTAGGAATATTATAAAATTGAAATTCGAATCTTATAATTATAATCGCATTATAATTTTCTGATTGCAGAATAATTATTTCAGGGATTTTATCTTTATGATTAATAATCAAAATAAATAACAGATATATAAAGATAAATAATGCCTTTTATTAAATTAAAATAATGTCATATAAAATAAATTACAACCAACAAATTGGCTGCAAGGGAATAAACCAACAGTCTTATTAGAGAACAGTGATTCACTTCATTCTTACAGAAAATAGAAGATGATTTTATTCTAACGTGTAAAAAAACCTATTTATATAAATGAAATACTGATGTCAAACCTAATTTCTAGTGTTGATATCTTTATTGGTATACAATCAAGGATTATACCAGTAAATAATGACCTGTTGTAAACTTGATCTGTAACATTTTACTTTAAGCTGGAGTATAGATATTAATCATATCCATTCTATAACAAATATAATCAACTCATGCTCTATTGAATGCTTTTGTGAAAATATCTCCAAGTTTTTCTTTCATTTTAATATATTTTGTAGAGATCAATTATTGTTGCATTTTTTTTCAAATAAAGTGATAATTTATTTCAATATGTTTAGTTCGCTCATAGAATATTTGATGACATATGTAGGGTAGCTTAATTATCACACTATAATTTTGCTATAGTTGACATTTTGAGACCTACTTCTATTAAGAGCTGTGATATACCTAAATTATTTTACATGTTAACTATATCATAATTCAATATTTAGATTCTGCATTAGATCTAGACACAAAATGTTGATTATTAATTTTTTACGATACTAAATTTCCTCCAACAAAAACATATATATTAGATCTTCAATCAATTTTAAAGCCTGTCCAATCAACATTTGAAAAATGCTCAATATAAGTGTATCAATGATTTTTAGATAGTATTCCTCAACTAAAAGCTCCCTTTTAAGTAATAGAATGTGTTTTAAAGCAATTCAATGATGAATATTTAGAGAAGACTTAAAATTGACTTACAATACTGATAAAATATGTGATATCAGGTTAAGCTACTGTGAGGTAGTTTAATTTTTCAACCAATCTCCTGTTTTTATAACGTCCTAAAAAAAGTCACAATCATGAGTAAGTTTCAAATTTGGAGTGATTGAGGTACTGAATGGTTTAGCTCCTAAATTTCTAATCTCAACTAATAGATTAATTACGTATTTCTTTTGTGATAAGAAAATATCTGTCCTATTTCTTGTTAGTTCTATTCCCAAAAAACACTTTAAAGTTCTTAAGTCGTTTGTTTGAAATTGATTGCGAAGAAAGGATTTTAGAGATGATCTATCCTTAGGATCACTTCTAATAATGATAATATCATCTACATATACAACAAGGAGAATGATATCAGATGTTAAGTGTTTACAGAAAATTGAATGATTAGATTTATTTTTAGTCATGCCAAACATTTCTATTGCCTGACTAAATCTTCCAAACTAGGCACAAGAGCTTTGTTTAAACCATACAAAGATTTGTGAAGTTGGTAAACTTTCCTAGACTCTTCTTGATTAACAAATCCAAGTGGTTGCTCCATATACACATCTTCTTAAAGGTTACCATGTAAACGTGCATTCTTGATAATATCTAACTAGTGTCGAAACTAGTCATAAGTGACTACTTAGAAATAAATATAAGAATCAACACCATTTTAGCAATATAAGAGAAAGTATTATAATAATCCACACCATATATTTGGGCATACCCTTTAGACACAAATCTTGATTTAAGTCAAGCAATTGATTCATCAGTATTAAATTTTATTTCAAACATCTATTTACATCCAATAGCCTTCTTTCTTGCAGGAAGGTTTACTAAATCCCATGTATCATTAGTATCTAAAGCATTTATCTCATCTATCATAAAATTATGCCATTCAGGATGGGACAGAGTTTCTTTAACTTTTTTTAAAATAGTCACATAATCAAGTGAGACAACAAATGAACAAGAAAAAGAGAACAACTGATTATAAGAAACAAAAGAGGATATAGGATAAGAATATTGATGTTTACCTTTACGAACAGCAATTGGGAGATCAGAATCATTGGTTGGTGGATCTAATGGTGTAGAAGAATTGGCTATTGAATTAAAATGATCCAATTTTCTAAAAAACACTTAGGAAATAGATGGTGGTGGATTTGTATTGGTATCATGTGATAGAATAACCTTGGGAATTTGATACGCGATTTAATGCATCAATAGGTCATCATCAATCTGGTCACAAGACAATGATGAAGCAGAAAAGAATAAGAGGTGTTCGAAAAAAGGTAACATCAATGGACACAAAATATTGCTATAAAGTAGGATAGTAGCATGATATCCTTAGTGGAGGTGAGAGTAGCCTAGGTAAACACATTTTAAAGATTTAGGATCTAACTTTGTGATTTAAGGGCGAACATCACGAATAAAACAAGTACTATCAAATATCTCAAGTGTTAGAGAAAATAAAGATTTAGTAGGAAAAATAATATGGTAAGGAATTTCTCCACGAAGAATAAAGATATCATGTGATTGATCAAAAAATAGGTTATGAAGATGACGTTGGCCCAAAAGTATCTTGAAACGTGCATTTGGAATGATAGTGCCCTAACAATCTCAATAAGATGTTTATTTTTTCTTTTAACAACACCATTTTGAGATGATGAATCAACACACGGTGAATGATGAAGGATACCATTATGGAGCATTTATGATTTAAATGATGTAGAAAAATACTAGCATTTATGATTCAAATGATGTAGAAAAATATTCTTTGGCATTATCACACTTTAAAATTTGAATAGATGCATTAAATTGTGTTATGACTTTAGCATAAAAATAGTAAAATGAGAAAATAATTTTAAAAAATTTCATTAAATAAAGTCAAGTTATACGAAATAAATCATCAATAAAGGTAATAAAATGCTAAAACTTTGTTTCGGACGTAAAAGGACATGGACCCAGACATCGGAAAGTACTAACTTAAAAGGGACTCTAGCTCAGTTAATAATTTGAGAAACAGAAGGAAAATAATGGTATTTTATAAACTGACATGACTCATAATCTAAAAAGGATACATTATAAAATTGAGGATATAACTTCTTTAATAGAGGTAATGAAGGACTGACAATATGCTTTAAATGGCATTAAGACACTTGAGCAAGCAATTACTCGTGGCACTTGAGTATCTATAATATAGAGAGCTCTTGATTCAAGTTTTTTTAATAATAATCTCCTTCATCATAAGATCCTAAAAGGGACAATAATTAGGAAAAAAAAAGACACGATAATTTAGGACATGGGTGTGTTTACTTACAAATATTAAGTTAAAGGAAAATCCTAGTAAATTCAAGATAGAGGAAAAAGAAAGAAAAGAAGTCAGATTCAAGAACTAATAACATGCGAAGTAGAATCGTTAACTAAAGTAACATTAGAAGGAGATGTGTGTTTTTGAATTCTAGTGAAAAGTCCAAAATTATCTGTTATATGATCTGAAACACCATAATCAATGATCCACTGGGATAAAGCAAAAAGGAGACATATAGATGAGTTACCTGAATTAGTGATAATGGCAAAAGGTTAAGATGGAACTTTTTAATGTTACTTGGTATTGAGTAAATTTAGCAAAGCCTTCTACAGATACTATAATCGTTTTCTCTAAAGAAGTAGTAGCACTATGTTTTAAATGGGATTTTTAGATTTATACTGTAGTTTACAACAAGCCTATTTAGTATGGCTTGGATTAGAAAATACTGATAGATAATTCTCTTAGTATCATAATAGCTATTATTATGATTTCCTAACTCTCCTTTATTGTGATGCTTGTGAAGTGACTGTGATATAAACCTCGATTAAGTACAAAGAAGACCCAAAATCAACAAAGAAAAGAAATCCTAAAATCTGACTTGAATTAAACAAAGAACTCGACCTCAACTAAACTTATTGATTAGAATCAAAGTTATAAGTCGATCATAAGTTAACTTGAAGAGACCAAATTAGGTTCTTGTTAAGATGAATTCATAATACATTAGATTGCCCCTTTAAATAAGCACCAAATGATGAAAATCCTAAAAAGAAATATCTTCTAAATGTAACTAAATAAGAAAGACTTGAACAGGAAGGATTCCCTTAGTTAATGGATACAAATCAGCCTTAACTAGTCTTAAATTTGAAATCCTTAAAAAATAGCTTTACAACTGATAAAAATTAATGATAAACGTGAAAAAAAATACAAAGTTTCCATCTAAGCTCGTGTATTTAGCCTTTTTAAAAGGTAAATATGTAGATTGGGCTTCATTAAAATAAACATGTGAGTTATCTTTATATATTGGAATACAAGCATTGTTTTTCATATGATAGGGTTTGTTCATCATCTTAGATTAACCTTGGTAATGTCATAGAATCTTTAAACATAGTTATATTGTCTTAAATGTCCATGATCAACCCTTACAAAGCCTCTTTCATATACTTAGTTCTTAATCTTATCATAGGACCTTGGAAGTCGTATAATAGATTAGTAAGTGTTGATGCCAGCTGATTTCTAGCATTCCCTCCCTCTGAAAGGAATCTTCCTCGAATCACCTATATAAAATAAAGATAAGTCAGCAACATTAAAATTAGTACTAACGTTGCCATAATGACTTAGTAAATTAAAGCCTGTAAGCAATGTCATTGATTCACTTTAATACTTGAAAAGGTCCATCTTCTCCAGGTTACAATTTTGATTTTCTTTTGGATAGTAAATCTTTTTTTACATATATGAATCCAAACCCAATCTCCAGGTTCAAAGGTAACTTTCACGTGCCCCTTATTGACTTACTTTGCATATTGCTCATTCTTTTTCTCTATATTAACTCGAATCTTGGCATGCAAACCTTACAAAGATTTGCCTTTCTCTTTCCATCCAAATTCCTACATTTGTTAGTAGGTAAAGACAAAACATCTAAATAAGTCAAAGGATTAAAATCATATACATTCTCAAAAGGTGAATAAGAAGTATAAAACGTATAAATTTATTATATGCAAACTTAACATGCAGTAAAAACTTTTCCTATTGTTTCAAATTCTTTTACATGATGGCACACAATAATGTAGTAAGTGTCCTATTAACTATCTCAGTTTGTCCATCTATTTAAGGATGTGCAACAGTAGAAAATAATAGTTTAGTTCCTTATTTACTCTACAAAGTACAATAAAAATGACTCAAGAATTTATCATCTTTATCACTCATAACTATTCTAAGCAAACTATACAAAGGCACTATCTACTTATAGACAACAAGTAATATGTGTGGCATTATTACTTTTAGACCATACAATAAAATGTTTCATCTTATTAAATCTATCCATAACAAAACAAATATGTTGTAATTTTCATTGTGAAATCTAGGTAAACCCAATAAAAAATTCTTAAATTAATCTAAGGATAGCTAGTTATAAGTAAATAGTATACCAACTTTGAGGCATTACTTTTGACCTAGCTTGTTTATAGGCTATACCTTTATCACATACAGATTGCATATAGTAAAAACTCTCATATAATATATCTAAGGTCTTTTTAATACTACAATACCCATTAACCCGCCTCTATGGGTCTTTCTAATAAACAATTCACATATAGAACATTTAGGCACACAAAGTTTATTTTTCTTAAATAAAAATCACCATATGCACACTTAGAACATGCAAACCACACTTGTCCAAAATCAGCACCACTATTATAAAAATTCTTAATGAACTCAAACTTAAGTAATTTAGTTTATAAAGAAGTTAATAATGCATAGCTCTTAGATAATGCATCAACCACAATATTTTCCTTTCTATACTTGTTTTTTATTATATAAGGAAAAGTTTCAATGAACTATATCCACTTGGCATGTCTTTTGTACAGCTTACCTTGGGACTTTGAAAACTTCAAGATTTCATGATTTGAATGAATAATGAACTTCTTTGCCCATAAATAGTGTTGTCATGCTTGTAAAGTCTTCACCAATGCATATAATTCCTTATTATATGTTGGGGTAATTTAAGGATATTCCACTAAGCTTCTCAGTAAAATATGCAATCAATTTGGAATCCTGCATTAAAATAGCTCCTATACCAATTCCCAATATTTCATATTCAATCTAAAAAACTTATATCAAAGTTAGGTAAACAAAGCAAAGGTGCATTGGTTAACTTGTCTTTTAAAGTATTAAAAGCTTGTTTGTGCAAATCAGTTCATTTAAATCCAACATTCTTTTTAAAAAGTTCATTTAGATTACAGAGATAAAATTTTGTACAAACTTCTTATAAAAATTATTCTTTTTTATATGATATCAGAGCTCTAGGTTTCCAATAACTTAAAATCTGCTAGTCACCAAAATTCTCCTAGCGACCTAAATTATTAAAAAATTTTCTTCCTCTACTTTCACAACTATATTTGGAGGTAGCTTACACCATCAACTAAAGAATATTCTAGTGTTATTTCAAGGAATACAAGTGGTGTAACCTTTCCTTCTCTAATAAATGTGAATCACTCATTATAAATTACCCAATACAAATTGAATGGATCAAATTTTTGCGAATGGTTCTAATTTATGTTATTAGCTATTTGAGGGAAAGGGAAAGAATGTTATCTTACTAGTGAACTTTCTTCCCCAACCAAGACTGATGTCAATTTTAAAATATGAGAAGTTGAAAACTCTATTATTATGGCTTGATTAATAAATTCAATGGGGACTCAAATGGGACACATTTATCTATACTATAAGAAAGCACATAAAATCTAGAGGGCAACATATAAAATGTATTCAAATTTTAGAAAAATTTTTTAAGATTTTTGAAATTTGATCAACTCTTTGAACCAAAAATCAAGGAAAAAAATCTGTAACAAAATACTACAATAGATTAATTGAAATTTGGCAAGAGATAGATTTATTTTATACAATTCCATAGAAGTGTGCAGAAGATGGAGTACTTTGTAATCAAGTATTTGAGACAGATTGAATCTTTGATTTCCTTCAAGGTTTAAACAAAAATTTAAATGAAGTACGTGAGAGAATTGTGGGAACAAAACCTTTGCCATCACTCTGAGAAGCCTTCTTAGAAGTTAGACAGGAAAAAAAACTGGAAAAAAGTGATATTGAGCACAACCTTACTCCCAGCCATCGAAGAATATGCACAAGGTTCTACCCTTTCTTCAAATCATTTGAGCTCTTCTAATACCTAAGATCATAAGACAAATGAGAGCAAACTGTGGTGTGAATATTGTAATAAGCCTTTTCATTTGAAAGAGACTTATTAGGATCTTTATAGAAAACCACTAGATTAGAAACTACGGAGTAAAAGAAGAAGCAAACCTATTGCCCATATAGCTAAATTTATTATAGAGACCAAGAAAACTAGTATTGCAGCCTTTACTCCAGAACAAATGGAGATCTTAAGGACCCTTCTCAATTAACAAAAAAACTAGATCCCTCGTCTACAACACCCAAGGTAGCCATGATTTGACAAGGTATTATCTCATCTCTTTTATTATAAAAGAATGTCTTGGATGGATGGATTATTGGTACTAGTGCATCAAATCATATGATGAGTTTACTCATTGTTTTTTTAGCTATAAAAAATATATTAATAATTTGCAAGTCTCTGTAGAAGATGGAAGTACTTCTTTAGTGGCTAGAATTTGAGATGTTGTTTATAGTGGATTTGTTTTTAAAATGTGCTTCATGTTCCTAGTTTAAGATATAATATTCTTTCTGTTAGTAAGTTAACTAAAGATCAAAATTGTGAAGTAACCTTTGTGTATAATAATTGTATTTTTCAGAATCTACCTTCAGGGAAGATGATTGGCAATGTTGAAGAACAAAATGGTATCTATTGCCTGACTTGTTCTCCTACACCAAAAACTCCTACGTCTCTTTCTATGTTTAGTTTATCTATTTCTAATGTGATTTTATAGCACAAACATTTATGCCATCCTAGTGTTTCATACATGAAACATTTCTTTCCGAAGTTATTCATCAATAAAGATCTTTCATCTTTTTCTTGCGAATCTTGCAAAATAACTTAGGAAAAACAATGCATTCTTACAAACAACATAGAAAAAATTATCTTGTTCATGATTACAAAATATCAAAACATTTTCACCTTATTCATAGTGACATTTGGGGACATTATGAGTTGGTGATTTAACTAGAAAAATATGATTCATTAATTTCATAGATGACCACACAAGAGTTTGCTATGTTTTCCTTTTAAAAAGAAAATATGATATTGGGTTTTTAACAATTCTACAAAATGATAAAAAAAAATTTCGATCTGATGTCCATGTTCTTCGCGTAAATAATAGAGGAGAGTATTTCTCACATATTCTAAGAAATTATGTCGTTGAAAATGGAATTTTTAATCAAAGTTTTATACCTATGCACCTTAACAAAATGGGATAACTAAGAGAAAAAACTGTTACATGTTAAAAGTTTCCCGATCAATTATTTTGAAAATTTTATACCATATTATTATGGGATTGATTCTATGTTAACCTCTTCCTACCTGATTACTAGGCTTCCTTCCAAAACTCTAAATTTTCAAACTCCTAGTAATTGTCTCAAGAAATATTTTCCTCATGTTGGATTATTTAATTCTCTCACTCCTAAAGTATTCGGTTGTTCTATTTTTGTTCATAATACTTTTCCTATACGAGGAAAACTTGATCTAAAAGCTATTAAGTGTATTTTTTTAAGATATTCTCCTGCTTAAAAGGGTTATAAATGTTATAATTCATACTTAAAAAAATTCTATATGCCATATAATGTGACATTTCTTGAAATTAACCTTTCTATTCACATGCTTCTCTTTAGGGGGAGAATCTAGGTAAAGAAAAACATTGGGAACTTTTTATATCTAAATATGTTTAATTGTTGATACCATCACTTTTGTCTCCATCTTTACAACACACATCCACAAGTGACTTAAGTTAAAAGGGAGAACCACCTCAACAAACTCAATAATAGGATGAACTGCTTGTTTACTCAAGGAGACCACGAGTTACTCAACAAAGCTAAACATCTAAACTAGAAGAGGATCACATATCACAAGTTTCACCTTAAGGTATTGTTAAAATAGATGACCTTGACGTTCCCATTGCTATTAGAAAAGGGGTAAGATCTTGTACTTAACATTCAGTTTTAAATCATGTGTCATATTGCCACTTATTTAACAAGTATAGGGCATTTGTCTTTCAACTCAATAATATGGATCTTTACTATCAAAGTTAGTTCATATGAGAGAATAGAGAGGTAAAAGACTTGCTTAGTTGTTTAAAGATATAAACAAACTTATAGCCTTGATTATGAAGAAACTTTTGCACTCATTGCGAAATTGAATTATATTCGAGTTTTGTTATCTATGGAAACTAATCTAGACTGGAAAATACACTAAATGGATGAATCTAATGCTTTATTAGATGGAACTCTTAAAGATGAAGTTTACATGAAACTAGCTCCTAGTTTTGAAGAAAAAGACAGTTTTATGTCTAAACTGAAAAAATCTCTCTATGGGTTAAAACAATCTCCTAGAGCTTAATTTACCTAATTCAGTACTATTATAAAACAATTTGGCTATACACAAGGGCAAGCTGACCATACTTTATTCATAAAACAATCTACAGATAGGAAGAAATCCATCTTGATTGTGTATCTTGATAATATGGCAATCACAGGTGATGACATTGAAGAGATAGCAAATCTAAAAAAAGTGTTGCAATCTGAATTCAAAGTTAAAGATCTTGGGAAGCTTTAGTATTTCTTATAATGGAAATAGCCAAAAGTAATTCAGGCATTTTCATTTCTTAAAGAAAATACACCTTAGAACTATTAAAGGAAATAGGAAAATTTTGTTGTCGATTGACAAGAACACCACTAAAAAAGAATTGGAAGCATAAGGTTTTTGAGGATGACCCTCCAACAAATAAAGAAAGCTATCAATGCTTGATTGGAAAATTGATCTATCTATCACTTACTAGGACCAATATTGCCTATAGTGTTAGTATGGTCAGTCAATTTTGCATGCTCCCACTAAAAGACACCAAAATGTAGTTGACCAAATTCTTAAGTACTTGAAAAGAACACTTGGAAAGGATCTTCTGTTTAGAAAAAGTGAAAACCAAGAAATAAAAGGATTTGGAGATGCAAATTAGACAAGGTTAGTTGAAGATGCTAAGTCCACTATAAGTTACTGTTTAAAGGTTTAGGGAAATCTGGTTACACAACAAAGTAAAAAACAAATTGTTGTAGTTAGAAGTAATGTTGAAGTAGAATATAGGGCGACTGTACAAGATATTTATGAATTAATTTGGCTAGAGAGATTGCTATTATATTTAAATTTCCCATTGGAGCGTCCTATGAAGTCATATAGCGATAGTAAATCAACTATTGCAATTGTTTATAACCCTATATAACATGATTGTATGAAGCATGTTTAGATTGATCGAAATTTCATCAAAACATAGATTGAAAGTGAGACGATTAGTTTGTTCGATGTGCCAACTGAACCACAATAAACTGATATTCTCACTAAAGTGTTGTTTAATGTTGGTTTTGAATCAAATGTATACAAGTTGGGAATGTTTGATAGACATTCACCAGTTTAAGTAGAAAAAGCATATCGGTGAGCAATGAGGGAAGAAAAATAAAATTTATGAGGCTTAAAATAAAGAGAAAAATATAAGGGTTAGTATCTATATTCGTAGCAATAAGGTCAAGAATGTTATGTTAACGAAATAACAATTACTTGTACTAATGTATAAGGATGTTTACCTTTCAACTAATGACCTTAATCCTTCTTTACCTGGTGTTGATGTGTCTTTATTATAGGATTTTTAATTTATTCAATAGGGAGTTGCTCCAAGGATTACCACCTTTAAGAAATGAAACAAAGAATGGTTTTTCCATTACATTTCCTTAGTCATTCTCCACAATTATATACAATTAGAGTAGGAAAGAATTAAGAGATTACATTTAAAAATATCTAGAAAAATGGACCTAGAAATTTGGAAGGAAATAATTTTGAAGTATGAAAATTATTAAAAATCTGAAAATTGATGTTGCTACGAATATAGATATTGACCCTTATATTTTTCTCTTTATTTTAAGCCTCATAAATTTTATTTTTCTTCCCTCATGGCTCACTGCTATGCTTTTTCTACTTATCTTCACACTTTCCCTCTTTTTATCGCTTTTACTCTTTTATTGAGTATTCACTTTTCTCTCAATTTGTACTCTCTTTCTATCCTAATCTAATCTTCATATGATCCCTATGGTGTGAGAGATATTAAGATCACATGCCGATAGTTTACCATAAAGGAGTAATTATTCTTGTATCTATTATATTAAACTTTTTTTATCAAACTGCCATAGATGCCCTAAAAGAAGATGACTATCCAACATTGACGTTACATCATATGTTTGTGTGGATTTGTATCAGTATTAAAAATATTGACAAGATTCATATGCTTATGTAAGACCTAATTATTTAAAAATAATAATAATAAAGAGCCCATTAATTATAGACTTGAATAAAAGTGAATAGTAAGAAACGGTTAAATTCAAGCGAGTTAGGTAAATAATCAAATTCATTCCCAGCTCTTCATTATTTTCCCTTTTACGTAAATTAGTTACCTTTACTTTTTTTTTTAGGATTGATAAATTATTACTCTGGTACATAAAAATACATAACTACATATTTATTGTTTCATTCATAGTAAATGTCAGACAAAAACTGAAATGAAATGGGACCAAAAAGAGAAAAAACACAGAATAGAAGGGCATCAATGCAAAATATAATTCCATATTTGCAAGGGAGGGTCTCATTCATTCCTCTAGGCAAAGGTAGATTTAGATTCGGTGGACCGAGGCGGTTTTGGGGTTAATTTAGGAGAAGATTAGTTGAGTTTTGAGTAATTTTTTATTGTAATTATTGTATTTTATATAAATTATTATTTTATATAAATTTTTATATTATATTAATATATTTTTTAAATTAATTTTTATATTTTAAAAAATCAAAAATCAAAAATCAAATCCAAAAACAAAATTCAAAAAACAAAGTACCCATTAGTAAAAACCGGAATTTGGCCTACTCGGACGCTCTCACTCTTCAGAAGGAAGAGAAGCAAAGCAAAAATGGCGTTCCTGTTCAGAAATTCCGCCATTTCTTCTCACCTCCGATCTAACGCTCACGTATTTCTTTATCTTCTACATCTATCTTTCACATATATCTATTGGGATCTTTTAATTCAGTTTAATTTCTTATCTTGTGCAACTTTTTGGAACAAATTGAAGAAGACGGAGGACTCGCTATCTCTTTGGCGTCGCGGTTTCCATGTCGAACCTGGGCCTAGAGAGAAAGCTGTGAGTTTCATCTCTCTCTCTCTCTCTCTCTCTCTCTCTCTCTCGTATTAAGTCCTGTTTCTATATATGTACATATGTATATGTATATGGGTTTTTAGTAGAGAGGAGAGTTCGAGATAAGTGGGTTGATCGAGTTGTGTAGGTATGTTGAGTTTTGCATTGGGTTGATTCTATGAGTTTTCCGATTTACTAGTTGGGTTTTTTGTTTCTTTTGTGAATGGAAGATGTTGAAGAATTTGTGGTGTAATGTGTTCGTAATTGGGGTATGAAGCCTTTTGGCTTATAAATTTCCTGCCTTTTGAGTTCTGCTTGCTTCTTCGGGGATCATTTGCAACTTGGTTAATAGTGCTCAATTAGTTTCTTGCATTATAGAAACGATTCAAAGTTTCATACTGTTTGAGGGACTAAATTTTATAAACACAAACAAATTAGAAAAGAAAAATGAATGAAAAGGTGTAAAAGTATGCTTGGTCATGATTAGTAGTACTCTTCATAAAAGCAAAGCAGGCAGTTTCTGAAGCCTAAGTTATGGCAGAGTGGTGGACAATGGTGTACTTGATGTTTATTTTTGAGTCATTGCTCTGGTTAATTTATTACCTTGTAGCTCTTGGCCGAAGATCCAGCACTGAAACGATTCAAATCTCATAAAAAAAGCGTGAGGACACTCAAAAGAGTTGGAGATGCTCTCACAATTGTTGTTGTGGCAGGTGAGCTGGTGCCTTTGCCTTGACATGCAGCAATTCATTTGTTTTTGGCCTTCTTACAACAAACATCATGTCATTAACATTTGACAATTTGCAAATTCGGGACTACTTAGCCCCTACACTGAGCAGGCATAGCAGTTTCTTAGGTATACAGTGAGAAACGACTTCCGTTAAAAATTCATGAGTTTAAAGGAATCCATTACCTGCATATAAATTTCAGCAGAAATTGAAATGATCTTTAGTTTCAGGAGGAACATGTTTAAAGCCAACTTTTTTAGTTCAGGTAATTTAGGCTTTTGAAATTGACTTGGGCCACAGGTTAAATGTCCTGCAATCTGCATATTAGGGATATACAAAGTTTCAATTCCAACTTCGGGAGAAAGCACAAAATTGTAATTGTTTGATGGAAGTAAAGCAAATCCTGAAACTTTCTTTACCGTGGGTAGTTCTATTTTGCTATAGTTGTATTACCTTCATGGTTGTAGATGAGTAATTCTTAAAATTTGCTGCTCTGTCATAAATAGCATCAAACCAAATCCATTTTGCACAAGTGCTTTGCTGTTCCTTCCACCGCCTTGTCCTTGTGCAAGTACCTGGTGTAGGTGCTTCAATTCTATTCAGGCTTCTTTGTTGATCAAACATGAACAGGAGGATAAAATAAGAAAACACTGATTATGAAGTCCCAATCACTACGTTTATTCTTCACCTGCCCTTTTGCTTCATTTAACAGATCTAGTTCTTTGAGGTGACGCAAATTTGCCTCTATATGAAACTTATAAAATAGGAGCTTCTCTACCTATCCATTGGTATATTCCCCATTTAAATGCAAATGGCCATTCCGCAAGAAAGAGTAGCATTTTATCAGTTCATCTGGATGCATAATAAATGTTGAAAACCTGATGGCTAAATCTTTGACCTTGTGATGGAGCCTTGTTCTAAGGAGTTGATTGATTATTAGAGTGTGGAATTGATTAGGAAAGTTAGCAACCTCCTATTTCTATCACGTCATCCATCGACATAACATCTGCTAATATATTACTCTTAAAATTGAGTTGTGGTACCGGTGTTCTCAGTTGAATGCAGCTATTCAGGTGAGGACATTATCTTTTCGTTTTTTCCATTTTGGTTGATTCTGTTGGTTCGTTTGTACTGTTGAATCTGTGCATGTTGTTGGGGGGAATCACCAATCTTCGGAGTTTTGTGATGTTTTTTTTGTTGGCAGCTTTATGGACTAAAATCTCTCACTTTTTTTTTTGAATGTCTGTCTCAGGGTGTTGCTATGAAATTTATGTCAGAGCAGTAATGAGGGAAGAAGCTAGGAAACAAGCAAACGAAAGCACACAAGGGTGAAACTCTAGCATCTATCTTTCAGATTTCTGGAAAACATTAGATATCTCGATTTTCTTGTAATCAAATCATTTCCTTCAAAAGCTGCCTATCCTTCTCTGTTGAATGGAAATTGTTTATGATATCACAGATGAAATAATTTCTCTCTTAATGTGTGCTCTTGATATTCTTGGCACTTTCTCTCACTCTCTTTTTTGATACATAACAATGTTTTGAAATTGGGATTAGTTTTTTTTCCCCCTTAAAATAGTATTGTATTGGCATCAGTTAATTTTTTAACATTATAAAATAAATTTTGAATATTGTATAGTTTTAAATTTTTATTAATTATATGAGTTTGTTGTTAATTAGATAATATATTATTCTTAATTATTCGATAATTAATTATTTAATAAATTATTAAATATTATTCTATTTTATTATATTTATATTTAAAAGTATATTTAAAATATTGTATTTATATAAAAATTATAATATAAAATATCTAAAATAATCTTTTATTTAATAAATAAATATATTTAAATTAAATATTAAATTAAATTAAATTAAAAATTTTAATATTAAAAAGTAAATATAAATCAAAATTTTAATATATAAAAAGAAAGTTTTAATAGATTTTATGTAATATTTTTTATTAAAAGTGTGAAAAATTAAATATTTTTTATTTTTATTATAAATGTTGCATAATACAATGGATGAGTTATATGTTTAGTTTTCTTATTTATAGATACACCCTACCCCTTCATTCTTGTCTTTTAGTATATGAAATTTGTTAAGACTCTTAAGAGATTTAAAAGATGAGGAGGAGATAACTAAAAGGAAAATTTGGTATTATATATAGCACTTACTTACTCTTGTGAGGTTAAAGAGTAAATAAAAAAGTTTATGACCTAGGATTAATATCTTAATGAGTAAATAAAAAATTCATAATATTTTTTAAAAGAATTTTAAAAGGGTTGTTAATTTAATTTTAACATTGATCGATCGTAAATTTTAAAATTTTGTATTTTAATTTTTGAATTTTTTTAAATTTATAATATCAACTTGGTTTTAATTTGATTTTTCAAACCCAACCTAAAATAAGCCAGTACGGGTTAATTTTACTAGTATGGGATGGAATATCAATCTGGCATAATTTTTAATCGGTTCGCACTAAACTATAGGCCAATTGAATGTAAGTTGACAGTACTGATTTTTAAAACATTGATATATAAGTAACAAAATAAAAACGGATACCCTCCCTCTGAACAATTACTAGCAGGATATCCTTTCCATCAGACTCAACCATGATGAATTCTATTTTTATATTTAAATAATGGAACTGACTTTACATGATATGAGATTGACTTTGAAAATGATATTGTATTGATATCGATTAATATCAGTACTATTTTAGATAATTTTTTAAAATTATAAATTAATTTATAAAATTTATAAAATAGTCTATAAATATATTATATTATATAGTTTTTAATTTAATTTTAAATTTAAAAAGATTAAAATAAAAATATTTCTTTTATTTTTTAATATTGACTTGTACCGATCGGTATTTGAATTCAGTATAAAATTAATAAATTTTAAATTAAATTTTATTTAGTATGATTAGTACCGGTCAATACTACTAATATTATTACGATATTGTGGGTACCGTACCAAACACCATGTTTACAACTTATATTTTATCGTTGGACGTGACTAATTTTAATAAAATAATAATTAAGAACTGACTAGGCTTATAGATTATAAAAATTATAAACATTCATAGGTTATAAATAATAAAATAATATTTAATATTTAAATAATATTACAGTTCATTTAGTTATATTTTAATAATAATAATAATAATATTATTATTATTATTATTATTATTATTATATATATCCGGAGGCTACGGATGACCATCTGCTGGCCACATGTAATTTTTCCTTTAAATAATTGATATTGCTATTTGGCTAGTCGACAGGATGACGAAGAAAAATGCAACAAAGATTAAATGAACTCACAGGCCCTTTTTCTTCGACCCAGCAAGACTGGTACTGATCTGAGCTGAAGATAAGGAAATCCATGTGAATCTAGACTTTTAGTATCATGTAGTACATGTAAAACAAAAGTGAAAAAGACAGGCATATTGTAAATTTTCTATCCTGGAATTCAAGGAAAGCCGCCGGAATATCGAAGGGTGTTTATGAATCTTATTTTTTTATATATAATTTATTTTATCGTTACGTCTCTTTATAATATACGGCAACTTTATTTGTGAATTTCTAATAATTATCACAAAGAATAATAGCAAGAGCGAGTGGAATTGGGGCAGAAAGTGTTGGCGTAGGCCAAGTGGGCATGATTGCGATGGCGTGTTTACTTTTGTTCTTAGTGTATAAATCAAAAGATGCCCACCATTATATGAAAAAAGTAGGGGTCGGATCAATAAGAAACAAGAAATGTGGGGGAGGAATGATCTGATCAATGACTTTTATAATGTAACTTTCTTCTTCATATATAAATTAAAAAACAAAGAAAGTCACTTTTGTCACACTCATACAAAATGCTAGGGGAAATAAGAAAGCAACGTATTAAGGGCTTCCTGGCTTTTTATTTCTATTTTTTAAATATAAAAATATAAAAATATAATATAAAAATTAAAAACAGTAAAAAAATTAAACTAAATAAATTCTAAAGTCTTATTTAGTTGAGTTTCTATTTTTAGTTTTTATGTTTTTTAAATACAGAAAAAAGATACAAAAACAACACATTAATACAATATCAATATAAAAATTAAAAAAAATATAAAAATCACAAGTAGCAACTTATCCCAACAAATAAAAGTGAAGTCAGACATTTATTTAATACATACTAAGAGAATTACTAAAAAGATAGGGATTATCAAAGGCTTGGTTTTGAGACTTATATTTGGAAATTTGTATTTTAAACAAAATACGTATGTAAAACAATTGGTAATATTGAAAAGAGCAACAATTTACGAACTTTTTAATCCAAACAAATTTAACCCTGACACGTTTTCATTTATTTCAGTAAAATTAGTTAGTAGCGTGGATCAAACTTTTATCATTTAAGTTTAATGAAATATTTTGATGAACTTCTATAGGGATCAACTCTAAAAGCTTTTTAATTATGTACGGATACTGAAAAAATAAAAATATAAAAAATTTGTATTTAAAATTTTAAATTTAAAGTTAAATTAAAAATTATATAATATAATATAATATATTTATAGATTGTTTTATAAATTTTATAAAATTTAAAATTTAAAATTTAAAAATTAATTTATAATTTATAATTTTATTTAAAATAATTTTAATATTAATTAGTACTAATATAATATTATTTTTTAAAAAATCTGATACTGTAGGGTATTTAAAACATTAACGTCTATAAATATTTATAATTTATAATTTATAACTAGAGTAAATATTTATAATTTATACAATTTTATCATTTATAATCTTTTGTTGAAATAATTAAAAAATTAAAAATAGTCAGTGGGTGTTTACATCTTTTGCCTTAATTTTAAAAGTCCAAACTCGCAAATCTACTATGAATGTCAAATTTTTTATTAAAAAAACAGAAGAAAAATACATATTTCGGAAAAAAAAAATAAAGAATATGTGACAGAGTGGTTAATACTTTACTATAATTACTGAATCGAAACAACCCTCCCCCAGATGTCGGAATCTACGCACTTTGATGTTTTACTGTCAGAAAGAAGCATACGCTTTAATTACCAAAATACCCAAACGGTGACACCTTCTCCATTCCTACGAGTCTAAGTTTTGAAAGTCCACCACCCACAGATCATTTCCCGTTCTCTCTGGGCTGTGGCTCTTTGACTCGGAATTCATAGTTTCTTTCTTTCTTTCAAGTTCTGAACTTTTTGGGGTTGAAGAAGGGAAGGAATAGATCCAAGCTACAAAGGAAAGACAAAGGGTAGAGAGAGATCAGTATGGCTCCTTTTACAGGGACGACCCAGAAGTGTAAGGCTTGCGAGAAGACCGTGTACTTTGTGGAAGAACTCACAGCTGATAACAAAGTCTATCACAAGGCTTGTTTCAGGTGCCACCATTGTAAAGGTACACTCAAGGTGAGACTGACCCCATATATCATCAGAAGACTTGCAGATATATTTCGTTTAACATGCTATTTAGCTTTACTCAATCATGCTCTTACCACTTCAGCGTATGATCGTTGTTCTTTTATTTTTTTGCTTTGTGATGGATGCTTTGGTGGGAACTAGCTTATATTTTCCTCTTCTTTTGTACTGAAATAGATGTAGTTGTTGATTTACAAATACCAACAAGTGATCAAGTTTCTGAAACTTGGGTTTCAGTCATCAGTTTCTCAGAGTATCCAAAAGATTTCAACTTTTGAATCCGTTTATTTGTTAAAGCTGTCCAATTCAGATTATCAGTGCTCTTCTTTAACTTTATTCTTCTTCTTTTTTTTTCCTTTTAACTCGTGCCATAATTAAAAGAATTTGGGATATTCAATTGCTTCTGTCTTCGTTGGTTGAGGGTAGGTCCCTTTTATTGGGGTCTCAAATGAAATTGAATCTAGATCCTCATCTTTGACTGGCAAAAGAAGGGCCCGGAAAATGGAGGAGGAGGTAGAAGTTGGGACCCTCGATTTGATCTTAGTTATAAATTCTTCATACTTTTCCCTTGTTAAGGAAACAGTGAAAACTGCGTTCTTACCAATCCTAAAAGTATCAGTTTCAAAAATTAAATGGGGAATATGTATAGGGGAGATCATGTAAGTCAACGACATGGAATTGCTGGATAGCTTTTGCTATTATAATACCAATAAGGGATGTTACAGTTATGTAAAGCTGTGGTCTTAGCAGCTTTTGATTGAAGTTAAATGACAGTAAACTGATGTTCCTTTGAGTTTGAGTATAGAAATTCAGATTCATAGTCCTAAGAACAAGGTTATGCAGCCTTTAGAATCTCAACTGGGCCAAATTCAGTTACGCTTTAAACAAAAAAATTTTTATAATAGCATATTAGTAAATATTTATATTCACTATTTCGTAGAAAGATTCAAATGTCTTTATATATTTTAAATATTATATGATATGTAAGGATACTTGAATTCTTTTATGAAGTAATTATTATGAATACTCACTACCTATCGATCACGTAATTAAATTTTTATAAGTCAAATAAGGAATGAGATAGGACATTATTGACAAGACAATGTCTTAGGAAATGAAGTTAATGATGCTTTTAACTAATTTAACTTTCCTTATTTTAGCTTCTATTACTCTATGATTCCTCATTAGAATTACTTGTCATTTGAACTCAAATTCACTGCTCCGAGGCCTAGCTGGTCATATCACCTCATGGATAGAGAGTTTTATACCGAGTATTAAACTTGTAGATGTTCCAATTATCCTGTTCTAATTTTTGTACATTGCAGTTGAGTAACTACTGCTCCTTCGAAGGTGTTTTGTATTGTAAACCTCACTTTGATCAACTATTCAAGATGACTGGCAGCTTGGATAAAAGTTTTGAAGGTAATATGTTATAATCAATTCGATTCGAATCAGGCATTCCAAATCTGCTTCTTTGTTCTGATTCATTTGTCATCGTTCTCTTCCTGCCTTCATTAGGTGCACCAAAAACTGTTCGAGACAGATCAGTCGATCAGGTATGTGCATGATTTCTAGTTTAACTACTGTAAGATCAGATGCTCTTACAAATTTTTTGTTAAAGAGGGGAAGGTATAAGGATATGACTTCATAATTTCTTGACACGTTTCACTTTCAGGTTCAAACCAACAGCAAAGTTTCAAGACTGTTTGCTGGAACTCAAGAAAAATGTGTTGCTTGTAAGAAAACTGTTTATCCACTAGAAAAGGTACCATATGAAATCTCCTTACCTTCTTGAGTTTTACAGCATGAACCCTTTCTTCCAATTTTATAACCTTAATTCAATGTAGAAGAACTTACTGTTACATTGAATGAATATTTCTGAATTTTATAGAAGATGAGAAGTAGAAAAGTGTTATTCTTGTTGCTTCATTGAAGTTTTTCTCCTTTCTTTCAGGTGGCAGTTGATGGCACATCGTATCATAAGACTTGTTTCAGATGCAGCCACGGAGGGTGTTTGATCAGCCCATCAAATTATATAGCCCACGAGCAAAATCTCTATTGCAGGCACCATCACAGCCAACTCTTCAAGGCGAAAGGGAACTTCAGCCAGCTCGACAAGAGTGCTAAATCAGTGGCCGAGACTGCAATTGTGGCTGAGACTGCAGTAGCCGAGTGACATCATAAGATTTTGCACCAGTCTTAAAATGTTTATACTGAGGGAGTTCAGATCGTACAGATGATGGATAACAGATTGTTTAGTATGAAGAAAATTTGCATAAACTTTTTGAGTGTTAAACAGTGTTGAGTGCCTAAGAATTGGAGGTTTTTGTGTTACTGCCCTTAGTGACTGTGGGCTAAATACAGATGTTCTTGATTTATTTTTCGGTTCTTTCATTTTTCTATGGGTTTGTCTTTTTTTTTTTTTTTTTTTTCATTTGAATCTGAATCTTCTGTACCATGTTTTTGCAGCTCATAATCATCTGAATCTTCTGCTACATTGTGCATACCTTTTGCAAAGAGGTGCTCTGTGGCCTTCTTGAAACATTTAATATTGTCATGTTCTGATCTTCTTAACATAATAATAATGGGAAGATTTAGTACAATAGCTTGTTTAAACATGAGACGAGAGTTAGATTGGACTAATTCCACCCAAAAGGACATTTTAAAGGGAGGACTGAGGAGGATTGCCTATATCTTAATAAGGTTTATTAGGCTCTTAAATGTGACACCCCCTCAAGCATGGAATCTCATATGTAAAATTTGTAACACTATGTGTTTGAGATTGGTTTACATGACTTACAAAAACACAATAGCTTGTTTAAACCGGGAAGATTTAGTACAATAACTTGTTTAAATTTAAGCCAAAAGAATTTCTTTTTGGGTTAAAATCATCTATAACTCCTGTGTAATTTAGTAAACTATCAATTAGATTTATGGCATTTTAAAATTATCAAATAAATTTTTAATATTTCAAATTATTTTTATTTGTTAATTACCTATTACTTTTGTCTTACGTGAACGAAAGGTATATCCATGTGGCATAATTGTCACGTAGTGCTAAACTAATAGATAAAAGTAATTTGAAACTTTAAGAATTTATTTAAGAATTTATTAAATTATAATGACCTAATAGACAATTTATCAAATTATAAGGATTTAAATAATTTTAAACCCAATTAATGGATGATTGTAATAATTAAAATAAAATTTTAGTAACTAAAGGAATTTATCCTTTAAATATTGTATTATTTTAATAAAGTATAAAGATTTTTTAAATTAAAATTTAAAAAATCAAATAAACTATAAAAATATTTCATGTTGGTTTAAAATCACTTATTATCATTGTAGTTTGGTAAACTATCAATTAGATATCTATAGTTTCAAAATTATTAAATAGGTCTTTAAAATTTCAAACTACTTTCATCTGTTAGTCTTCTGTTAATTTTATCCTATGTGAACTAACGACATGCTCATGTGGTACATTTTAAAACACTGGGCATGCCACATGACGCTGAATTAATAAGTGAAATTATTTTAAAATCTTAGAAACATATTTGATATTTTACCAAACTGAAGAAATATAATTGGTAGTTTATCAAATTATAAGAACCTAAATGATTTAAAATCCAACTATTAAATTATTTTGATAATTAAAATATAATTTTTAACAATTAAAATGATTTATTATAAATATTATGTCCTTCTAATAAAGTTTAAGGAATTTTTAAATTAAAATTTAAAAATAAAAAAATAGATTATCATTTACAAATTCAATATCTATGATATTACATACATATATATATATATATATAAGAATAACACAAACATATTTATTGTGTAAATAAATATAGTAATAATCGCTTTAATCTAATAAATTTTTTTATGTTAATAATAATTTGGTCTAGATATTCAAATATAATTGAATTTTAAAAAATAGATTGAAACTCATTCGAATTTAAATATTTGACTCTTAAATTTAAATTTATTTAAATGGGATTAAAATAATTAATTTTTTATTAAAAATTAATTTGATTGACTTTAAAATTTTTAGTTCAATTCAAAATAAAATTATGACTTAAATTAAATTTAAATAAAATTTACTTTTTGACTTTTTCTTATAAAAGTTTTTTTTCTTATATTCTTTATGGAGTTCTAAATATAATTTTAAAAATCTATATAACCAATTTTATAAATGCTTCAAATTATTTTCAATAAAATTTTAAATACGATAAATTCTAACCTATTTTATTTAGATCTAATTGGAACGGAATATAAAAATCTTTTTAAGTTATATAAAATCGCATCTAAATTAAACTATTATCATAAAAAATTATCAATATAAAACAATTAATAATGTGTTATTCATATGATAAATGATTTTATCTTATTCTCATATATACTTAATGTCATATATATCGAACTTGTAAAAGATAAAAAAAAATTATTTATTTGAATTTTTTAAATTTTAATTTAAGAATTTTTTATACTTTATTAAAATGATATAACATTAAAAAATACAATCTTTTGACCACTAAAATTTTATTTTAATTATCATAATAATTCATTAGTTAAGTTTAAAATTATTTAAGTCCTTATAGTTTGTTAAACTATCTATTAGTTCCTTATAATTTGATAAACTATCAATTAGGTCCTTATAGTTTAATAAATTATCAAATAATTCCATAAAGTTTTAAATTAATTTCACCTATTAATCCAATATCACGTGGTATGCCACGTATTTCAAAATATGTCATGTAAACATGTCGTTAGTTCACGTAGGACAAAATTAACAGAGGACTAATAGATGAAAATAATTTGAAACTTTAAGAACTTATTTGATAGTTTTAAAACAATAAGAACCTAATTAATAGTTTACCAAACCTCAAGGATGCTGAGTAATTTTAACTCTTTTATCTTTTATAAATTCAATATATATGACATTGAATATATGTGAGAGTTACGTAATATTTATCATATAAATAATAAAATACTAATTTTTTTAAATTAACAAATTTTTTGGGCTGATAACAGTTTAATTTATATATGATTTTATATGAATTAAAGTTAAAAGGATTTTTTTTGTATTCAATTATGATTGTATTTAAATAAAACAAATTCAAACTTATTTGTATCTAAAATTTTACTTGAAATAGTGTGAGACATTTGTAAAATTAGATATACCAACTTTTAACTACATTTATAATTCTATAGGAAATATATGAAAAATATTTTCATAAGAAGAAGTGAAAAAGTAAATTTTATTTAAGTTCAATTTAAATTATTAATTTCATATAGTATTAGACTAAAAATTTTAAATCCAATCAAATTGATTTTTTATCTAAATTTAATGACTTAAATTAGGTTTATATAAATTTAAATTTAAGAATATATTTAATTTTAAATAAATTTCAAATTATTTTATTTAAATTCAATCAAATTAAATATAAAAAATCTTTTAAGCCATATTAAATCATGTATAAACTAAAATATTATTAACGTAACAAATTTATCAATTTAAAGTAATTATTATTGTATTATTTATATGATAAATATATTTGCGTTAATCTCACATATATACAATATCATAGATATTAAATTTGTAAAAGATATATTATTTTTATAAATTATTTGATTTTTCAAATTTTAATTTAAAATTTTCACATATTTTATTGAAAGAAAACAATATTTACAACAAACATTTCTTTAATCATTAAAAATTTTATTTTAATTATTAAAATCATCAATTAATTAAGTTTTAAATAATCTAAATCCTTATAGTTTAGTAAACTATCAATTAAGTTTTTATAGTTTAATAAATTATCAAATAAGTGATAGCTCCAAATGTATTATGTGCACATGCCATTAGTCTACGTATGGCCAAAAAGTAATAGAAAACTAACAGATAAAAGTAATTTGAAATTTTAAAAACTTATTTAATAATTTTAAAATTATAAAAATTTAATTGATAGTTTATCAAATTACAAAATCATCTTTTAATTTTTTTAAATATTGATTAGTTAAATGATTCTTGTCAAAATTTTTATAATTGTTTTTTTATAAGGAGGAAACCTGTAACATTCTGTACTGATTAAAGTGTTGGATGCTTAAAATAACAATAAATAATACACACTAAAGGCAGCAACCGGTAAGCCAACCGGGAACTTAGCTGGTTAGGCTACTTTCTTGGCATATTTCCAATATAGAATGGAACGAGTATTTAGTTAAAAAAACAAGTGGAGTGACTCTTATTTCCCATGTAGAATGGAACGAGTATAATGAATAGTGGGGATGTTTTTAGTTTTTTTTAACATGTTTTTTTAAGTACATAAACTAATACGAGAATTTTAGTTTTTTTTATTTTTAAATACAGTTTATAAATTTATAAAATAAAAATAAATAATTATAAATAAAAATTTTAGTTTCTTCATATTTATAAAATAGACTTTATAAATAAAATTTTCAC
>JAOXYD010000007.1:11494221-11508759 GCA_028565735.1 Pinacopodium congolense
AAGAACTAAAGAATTTTAGCATGGAGAATTCTAACAGGGGATTCTTACCCATGTCACATGAGATTTCTCTGTCTAAGAATATGTTTCCTAAAACATAAAAAGAGAGAGATAAAATATATTGTGTTCCATATGCTTCAGCTATTGGATCTATTATATATAAAATGTTATATATGGGACTTGATGTTGCTTATTCTTTGAGCATAAAAAATGGATATCATGCTAATCTCGATGAGGGTCACTGGACAACTGTGAAAAACATCTTGAAGTACTTGAGAAAAACCAACGATATTTTCCAAGTCTATTGAGGAATTGAGATGAGAGTTCAGGACTTTTTATATGCTAGTTTCTTATCTGATTAAGAATAAAGGATATCACAATCAGGATACATATGTACTCTTTATGGTGGTATAGTTAGTTGAAAGAGTTCCTTACTCTTTATGGTGGTATGGTTAGTTAGAAGCATTCCAAATAGCTAACCATCACAAATTCAATAATTAAGGCTAAGTATATTACAGTTTCTAAACCAGTAAAGGAAGTAGTTTAGATCAAAAAGTTCCTTATAGAACTTGGAGTGATTATTAGCATTATTGATCTGATAGTATTGTACTGTGCAACAATGGTACTATTACACAAAATAAGGAGTCGAGATCTCATCAGCAATCTAAGCGTGTATTTAAGAAGTTTCACTTAATTTGGGACATAGTGAAGCAGAAGGAAATCTCATGAGATCAAGTTCCCACTAAAAAGAATCTTGTAGATCCTCTTACTAAGTTGTTACCTCAAAAGAGACATGATCATTATATAGATGGATATGGTATTAGATACATAAGTGATTGGCTTTAATGCAAGTAGGAGATTATTGGTTTATGCCCTTGTAGCTAATCAGTTTGTGGTAAACATGTATGACATTATATATTTATTTAATAAAAATCATTCTTTATCTTTACGTATATTTTTAAATAATATTTAACTATTAGTCATAAAGATAAATTCCCTAAAATAATTACTATATAATTAAAAATTATAATGAGATTATAATTATGAGGTTCAAGTTGTAGTTTTGTATTATTCCATAATTTTCCTAACCATAGTTTTATCAAGATGGGGTATTGATGAAATGGTTATACTAGCATACGATATATTTCCTTCTTATGAAGAAAGTAATCGATCTCATAGATTAAAGTATGGAGACACTTAAACAAATATGTAGATGCTTATTAAAAAATAAGTTCACTAAACTGACTCGATTATGAGGATTTCGAATGGAACATTACTTGTGTGTTTATAAATTATCCTATTATGATGGTTGTATAATTAATCCTTAGACTTAAGATTACCAAAGTTACCTTATATAGGAATTACTATGTTTTAATACTATTTATGATCTATTCTTTAGAGTATTTCAATTTGATAGTTATTGGATATAGTATGAATTATATGTAGATAGTTAAATAAGTCAATAAAAGATTCTCTACTCTAAAGTAATTAGTGAGAATGTTTCATTGTTTTTTTAGTAGTGATTTTGGGAATCTTTAGTCAGAATGAATTGAAATATGGAAATTTTGTTTTTAAATATTAATTATAAATCATTTACTAATTAATAAGGATGAACATGATTGAACTATTTACAATAGACACTAATTTTATAATCTATTTTCAATTGGAATATTAGATGATGAAATAATTAAATTATACATCATAAATATACATGGATAGGTTAAGTCAAACCACTTTGATATTCCTAATATTTGAGTGTTCATGACATGTTATTAGACGTCAATAATGATATATAATTATAAATTGTTTAAATGAAGAATTAAGGATAAATTTATAGGAGTTTTAATTTATCTAATCCTAATTGTGAATTATAATTATAATTTATAATCATTACAACTATATTAGAAATATAATGTGTCACACATAAAAGGTCTACCAAAAGGAAAGAAAAATTATTAATAAAGTTGGACTTAATTGAAAAGTTTTAAAAACTTCAAGGATCAATATGTGATATTTGAGCTTATTAAGATTATTTTTAATTATAATTAAATTTTGACTTCAGTTGTAATATTGAAAAGTTTAAGGATATGAAAAATATGATTTTTCATATAAAAGGAATAAAAATAAAAAAATAACTAGCACTATTTCATTCTTCCTTTCAAATCAAATTTAAGTTCTCCTTTGAATCTAGATCTATAAACACAGTTAGAGACCGGACAATTAAACAACTTTTGGATTGATAAATTCACGTAAGTTTTACAATAGGAAATTGAAAATATGTTACTATATCTTCATTATTTTCTTGTCATATGTTTTAGATTAAATCTTTATAAAGATGATCCTTAAACAATAAGCCTAGATTTGATCTTGGTATATTTTTCTAATAAAAATGTCTGGAATGGAAAACTCAATCCTTTGCATATCTTTTAGTTCATAAGCTACCATCCCTACCTCTCAAATAAGGGAACTAGCAATGGGATTGGAAGAGACCAATAAGCCATTCATTTAGGTGATAAGGCCACTAGTAGGTTTTGACTAAGGAGGCAAATTCAGAGTATAATGGTTACCAAATGGATTTGAAAATAGGATGACTGACATAAATCAAGGTTTTTTTGTGCAAAATTGAGTACCGTAGTTGGAGATTTTGTGTCACAAATTAATAAAATCCTTACTAAGCCATTATAGATGGAACTAGATATTAGAGAGCTTGAGCCAAAGCGTGCCCATCATCGGATAGCCAACGGTAGCTAAGCTGGCTTTCAATTCCAAAATTCTATTAAAGGAAAAGGGTGTTAGTGTTAGGTTGACCAAAGGAAATCAAGGTCACATTTCTTCAAAGAAAGTGAAAGAGTCGATAAAGATGGTTGTGGACAAGAATGGATCAAAAGGCCTTTATATGAAGATAAAAGCTATAGAAACAGCAAGGAAGATTAAAGAAGCATTGAGAGACGAGAGAGAGCAAAAGAAGTCCCTCCATTAAGGCAATAAACAATCTTTTCAACATTCATTCTCTCTAAAAGGGAGGGTCTCAAGTAATGTTTTGAAAATAACGCATGACTTCATTTAAAGCCAAGTTCATTGCATCAGCTTTTAGAGTGTCATCACACTCAATCCTTCATTGATGAATTAGTATTATCTTTTAATAACCATTGAAATAAAGTTTTATATTGCTCATCAAGGTTTTTAATTTTGTATGTTGTTGTTGATCTTGCCAGTTGTGGCAGGGCCAACAATGAAGAATTTTTAAAGATATTTGAAACAAAAGATCCAATGATGTCACTTTCACTCTTTAATGATTGGGGAAGAAGCCCTTATTAAGAACAAATTTTTAACCATAATCCTAGGACAATCAATGCTAATCACTTTTCAAGTGGAAAATTGACACGTAATAGTCAACAACTAATTGTTTATCTTGCAACATTAATTTGGTCTTAATGTAAATGAATTTGAATTTGATCTCAATGTGTATGAATTTGGAATGTATAGATATATACATACCCAAAATAATAGAAATGATAATAAAAATGTAAATTTCTATCACTCCCTAAATTTCCAATCACTTAGTTTAAATTTTTCTTGGGTTAAATTTATAATGACCCTTATAGTTTAGTTAACTATGATCAAAAGTTTCAAAACTATCCATTTTTGTACAAAATGAGAAGTTTTTAATTATTAAAATTGACATATTTTTGTAGAGTCACTAAACGATGTCATTTTGCAAGGGTGCAAAGGATTAGATGCCACTTATTAATTTAAAAACTATGAAGATGAGTGATCATTTGATGTGAATCATCGCTCCAACCATGGCCCCTTTGGATGATGCGGTGGCTTTTTCTAGGTTTTGGTTTTTGGTTTCCATCATATTCAGTGAGATTATAATAATCCTTTTTAATTAAAATTTGTATTTTATAGATAAATTATAATTAGTTTGGTTTACGCAATTTTAACTTTTGTTGTTTTCATGATGCAGATTTCTATTATCCATTCTCACCAATAAGAACCTTGAGTCAGTCGTTGAACACAATGTAACAGGTCCTGAATAATTCGTTGCTCACTATGCCTTATAAAATTAGAGCTCCTTGAGGTTAGGAGGCACATAGGACTAATGATGCTCTAAATCTATAAATTGACTTGCGTAAACTCGACAAAGAGAATGTAAAGTTGTCGATAGAGTATAACACACTGACTATAAAAGGCAAATGTGTTATGTCTTATCTTACTAATATTAAATGCATAAATTAAACTACTCATACCCAAACAAATATCTCAAGCTAACTAATGTACAATCAACATTAATAATAGAAAAAGAAAATTAACCTAACAGTGAGACACATGATTTCTGTAGAAAACCCTCTAGTATAAAGGAAAAATCATGAACCAAGTTTTAAATAAAATCCATTATCAAAAATCAACAAGTACAAAATATTCCAAAGTAAATCTAATTTGGGATTGCCAAAAATAAAGAAAATACATGTTACATCTCTCTAGAAAACCCCTTCTCGGATGATAACTTCAAGAAAATAAAAACTAGAGAAATAATCTTCTAAAGTTCTCCCTAAAAGACTTCTTAATTTGATTGGATTTCACACAAAAAATAGAACAATAGATTGTAACTTACCTTAACCCCCTTTCTCAGTTTAAGTGAGAGAGACAAATGAAGTTGCATTAATATTTAACACTCATTTCTTGATTTTTGTGAGACACAAACCATAGGAAATATTTATTCTTTTTCTTATTTATGAGAATGACGACTATCTAAGTATTAAAAGACTCAATTTTGGTTTGCATGAATATGCGACAGAAAACCACAAAACACTTATTTTATTTCAATCATTAACATGGGTATCACTTAAACTTATAAGGACAACGATCTCCCCCTTCAACGCACAGGGAGATATCCATATATCAACTGCACATTTCCAACTTAGTCCCATCAGCTTGGCACAGAACTGATGTTTATCACGTGTCACCACCTCAGTGAACATGTTAGATAGATTTTTATTTATGAGAATCTTCTTTAAAGTTATTTCTTGCTTATTCACAGCATCATGAATCCAGTGGTATCTTATATCAACATGTTTAGTAGGATAGTTATATGTAGCATTTTTATTTAATTCTAAAATAGTTTAATTATCATAATTAACCACATATTCATCTTGTTTCAAACCTAACTCTTGAAGAAATCTTTTCATCCAAAGTATCTCTTTACCTACTTCAGTCAAAGCAATGTACTTTTCTTTAGTGATAAATAAAGTTATACACTTCTGTGGTTTAGACTTTCATAATATAGCTTCTCCTGCTTTAGACTTTCACAATACAACTTCTCCTACAAAAGTAAATGTTGACCTTGAAAATGAATTTCTATCAACAAAGTTAACTACCATATCTACATCTTTATATCTCTTTAAAATTAGTTTTGAATCTCTAAAACCTAAGATCATCTTCGAAGTACATCTCAAAGATCTTAAACTCTAGTTCACAACCTCCTAATGATCTTTATTTGAATTAGAGAGAAATCTATTTACTAGACCAATTGCATGAATAGTGTCTAACTAAGTGTAAACCATAGCTTACATTAGATTTTTAGCTACATAGAAGTAAGGAATTTATGTCATTTCTTCCTTTTCTTCCTAAGTGGAAGGATAAGACTTCTTACTAAAGTATAAATCGATTAACAAGAGGTGTGTTAACTGATTTAGAACTCTTCATATTAAATCTACTTAGAACTCGCTCAACATACTTTTCTTGTGACAACCATAACTTCTTAGCTTTCCTATCATGAAGAATCTACGTTCCTAGAATATATTAAGATAGCACTAAATATTTCATATTTAAAAACTTAATAAAACTCCTTTTTAAAAACATTAATCACAATAATATTTTGTCTAGCTATCAACATATCATCCATATACAATAGAAGAATGATAAACCTAATATGTGGAAACATTCTAAAACATATACAATGATTTGCATCCATTCTTGTATAGCCATGAGTCACATAAAAGAGTTAAGTTTCTTGTACTACTATCTTAGTGCTTATTAAAAACTATATAAACTCTTTTTAAACTTACAAACCATATGTTCTTTCTATTTCACTTCAAATCTTTATAGTTTATTTATATAGATTTCTTCCTCTAAATCACCATGAAGAAATATAGTATTTACATGTAACTTCTAATGCTTAAGATTCAAACTAGTAGCCAATCCAAGAATCACCTTAATAAAACTTATGCTTATAACTAGAGAGAAAACTTCATCAAAGTCAATTCCTTTCTTTTGATTGAAACCTTTAACAACGAAGTGAGCTTTATATTTTACTATCTTCTCCCTATCCATCTTCAACTTAAACACCCACTTGTTCTTTCAGACTTTTTTGCCTTTAGGAAGTTTAACAAGCCCATAACTATTATTCTTTTTTATAGAATTCATCTATCATACATGGCTTTCATTCATTGAGCTTTCTCTTTGTGGTTCTAAACTTTTTAGAAGCTTTATAGCTTTCTTTCTTTAAATAATTTTACTCAAAATTTGTATACTTAGTAGATAGATGATGTCCTCTAGCTGGCCTTCTGACCTGAGATTATTCTGTAATCTTATATCAAGGAGGTAACTTCCCCTGCTCAATATCATCATCACATCAACTTCCACTAGCATAACACCAATCCTATGCTCTTCCGATAGTTTTCTACCATTTTTGGCATTATATGTTATAAGAGAAATTGATATAGGAAAAGAAATATCATCACCACTTGTAATCTTCTATAATGTTTCAAAATCCAACAGGGTCTTGTATTCCTAGAAGATCACATATCTAGACCTAAAACCTTTTTATTTTCACTGGGTCCTATAACTCATGCCTAAACTATACATCTCTATAAACCTATATATATATATATATATAATAGCCTAACCATCAAGTTTATGTCTTTGATCACATGTGTAAAATTATTACACCCAAATACCTTCAAGTGAGAGTAAGTAACATCTTTTCTAAACCCTACTCTCTAAGGAATATCAAAATCCAATGGAGATGATGGAAAGCAATTCATTAGGTAGTAGATAGTGTAAAGAGCTTCACCCTAAAATGGATTAGGAAGGTTAGCCATTTTCAACATACATCTAACGTTCTGTAGGATGGTTTTGTTTATTTGTTCAACTACACCATCGTGTTGAAAAGTGCTAGGAACAGTCTCCTCATGTTTGATTCCATGCTCTAAGCAATAATTTTCAAACTCCTTTGAAGTGTATTAACCTCCATTGTCACTTCAAAGGAATTTCAAGGATTTCTTCATTTCTCTTTTTACCATGACATGAAATTGCTTAAATTTATGAAAAAATTAGTCTTTTATTTTTTAAAACAAACACCTAAACATTTCATGAAGCATCATTGATAAAAGTAAAAAAAAAATATTGACTATCTCCTATAATATTCACATCAAAAGGACCACATAAACTAGAGTAATTAACTCAAGAACATCTTTTTTTCCTTTTAGAGGATTTATTAAATGAAACCCTATGTTCTTTTCCAAATAAGTAAAAATCAAAAAGCTTTAAATTCATACCTTTGGCAAAGAGAATGAGAGACTTCTTTTTCAAAATATGCAACCCTTTTTCACTCATGTGTGCTAACCTTTTATACCACAACTATGGTGAAGTTTCATCTTTAATTGCATTCATGCTTTGAATCTAACCAACTTAAACAAGACAAAGAGAACGTGAAGATGTCAATGGAGTAGAATATGAAAATTATAAAAGGTAAAGGTCTGGAGGAATTCAAATATGATAAAGAAAGTGGTCTAAGGTACAGTAGCAAGATAGATTTGTTAAAGATCTACAATATAAGCCAAATCAAAGTTAATATGAAAAATTGAGTTCTAGAGATTACCATGCCTAAGGTAAAGGAGGGAAAGAGAATAGATGTGTTTGAAATTAAGGCTAAATTTAGGGTATTATGATTTTTCTTTTGGACTATTTTGAAAATTTTAAATCAATTTCAAAGTCTAGATGTTATTAGAAATAGTGAAAATTTCTTTATAAACTCTTAAGGAGCAATAAAAAGTTTAAATGCAAATTTTATAATTTCGATCTTCATTGTTACACTTTTAAATAGAAGAACACTCTTTTAAACATATAGTAAAATTGGTTCTTTTTATCATCATACAATGTGAACCAGCTTTTTTACCCTTTAAAAAGTGATGTTGTCATTTTATAGAGTATACGTGTAGTCTGCAACATATCCATATGTCATGCTCACCTTGAATGTCATGTGGGTAAGTCCAATTATATTTTTATTAGTCCATGTAAGACAAAGTTAATAGAAGACTAACAAGTTCATAGTTTAGAAACCTAAGAAACCTAAATGATAATTGATCAAACTACAAAGAGCCCCTAGTAAATTTAACTCAATTTCATTTTATGAAATATACATTATATACTAATAATCATCATATTGCTTTATTTGTACTTCATAACTTTATAAATTTTAGGTTCGGCAATAAAATTGTATTTTAAATTTTCATAAATATATATATATACATTTAAAATATGTCAAGATACACCAAGTATTTAATGCTTTAAATAAAGGCAACTTGAACATTTTAAAAAGGATTTTAACAAAAAGATTAAATTAGATCCTAATGTTTTAAACAATGTTTTAAGTTAGACTCCAATATTTATAAATGTTAAGAAAAGAATCCTAACATGAACTCTAATATTTAAAAAGAATTTTAAAAAATCCTGAACTCATTTAGGCATTAAATGACGCTGTCATGTAATAATTTTCAAAAAAATTATGTGGGACTCATATTACCAGCTTATAGCAAAATTATTAATTCTTTGCAATGGCTTGCAATTTCAATTCTTTAAGAAAAGAACCATGATTAAATTGTTGGAAAGATCAAGGCCTAAAGTCTTATGAGGTTACAGATAGATGGAGGTAGGAAACCAGAGAGCTTATTACTGTAATATTATGAAGTGAGATGGAAAGACTGAATTAGCAATGACTCATAAAATTTATTATTGTAGAGAATGAGTCTCTAGATATAAGTCAAATATCTAAAATCTCTGGTGATATCCCTAGAAATTCTTACCAGTAATTGCAATTCCGATGACATATGGATTTGGGTTTCCAGTGATGTTCATGCACGAAATGCCCGTTCAATGACATGAAGTTAGGTTGTCTTAGTTCTAATTAGAGAAGATGAATTACTTGTTTATCTTTAATGACACCCAAGAGGGGATAAATTGAGTGTTAATAAATTAATAAAATGTTGCTACATAATAATTTCACTTTAAGAAAATTATAATTTGATGATAATATAAAATGTTAATATAATTTAAAATTAATCACACAAATAGGTATAAAATAAAGAATGTCGAGAAGAAAGTATGTAAACCAATTTTATAGTGGTTTGGTAAATAATCCTTACCTACTTTCACTCTCTAAGTCTCTCTTAAAATTTCAATATCTTCTTCTTTTATCTAAGTGAAAAGGAACCTCTTTACAATAATTAAGAGCAACCCTTACAATCCTTCTTTAATGATAAAGAGAAATCACTAACCTCAATAAAAAAAAACCTTAAAAGAACTTTATAAAAAAATGATCTTACTTGATCAAACCAATTTTTAGGAACTTAAATCACTTGATACCAAATAATAAATACATAAAGATGCTTTAAAACTCTTTCAAGTGTGTTTTCTTAAATCTTAATATGAGTCCCTAATGCAACAACCATAAGTCTATGCATTTTTATGCTTAATAACCTCAAAATATCATATATGACATGAACTAGTTGTTATATACATTAAAATAGCTATTAGAAACAAAAAATAAGTTGTTGGAAATAAGAATTATCCATTATTGGTTGACCATTAGGTCATATTCACTGACCAATAAATCAATCAATGACATATTACAACATTCTGCGTAAAATTCTAACATTTTAAGTCATATTGGTTACTCACTCAAATATATTATCAACTAATGTGTCAAATAAATTGAAATATAAACTCTTAGTACACATTATGTAGAAACATTGGTCAATCACACCAAATATTAGTTGAACAATATAGCCAAAAATCTCATATTATTCGATCACTAAGCTAGATTGATCGACCAGTGCATCTTACATTTTTCTATGTTTTTTAAACTTTCAAACTCGTTTTTTTTAATAAAAGTTTGACTTAAACACATTTAAAAATGTTCTCCAAAAGTGTTTTGATAAATCAAAAGGATTTTTTTTATAGCTTTCTCAAATTTCCTCTTAATTATGAAAAATTATATGCAATATATCCTAAGTACAAATGATTATACAATAATTAAGCCTCTAACTCATTGAAATGCCCAAGACAAGGATAGATGAAGGATTATAATGATGTTCTTAAACTTGATATCTTGATTAATCCTTATGCTTGAGTCTTCATATGAATTACAAATCTACTCTATTTTTCCATTTTCTTCATCCTTTTATTTTTTTTTTCCTTCTATTGAACTTAATCTTTCTTATAATAACTTATATCACCAAGAATAAAAGACATTAATAGTAACACGTTTTATTATCATTAAAATTATAAAATAGATCCTCAAGTAGTCCGATAAGCTTAATGTTTAGTCAATAACAAATTTTGGAGAGGGGAGGGAGAGGCCATCAAGTGTAAGAGAAAGACACAATCTTTTATTGTTTAGAAAGTGGAAGAATAAAACTAGTAGTATAAAGGAGAGACCTCTCTTCATGGTTATCCCTATTCTTCTAGGATTTTTATTTGTCTTTGTCTATATACTGAGTTGTAGTTTTCCTTCTAATCTCAAAAAAGAAAAGCAATGAGAGTTAAGTTAAGATATTTATTAATAATAAAGAAGATGCTAAGTGAAAAGAGGAGGCTAGAGGCTAATGGTTAAGGAGTGTGGCAAGTGGTTGAAAGTTTAGGATTTAAGAGAAAAGAGACAAAAGAAAGACGAGATCTTGATTGAATAAAAATAGCAATGTAAAATCAATGATGGAGAAAAAAGCAGTGAAGCCCAATTATAAGAAATTAAATTAATAATTGTATGGGCCAATATGAGTCTCAAATGAAAATTTTTAAAAAACTACTTAATTGAGTTTCAGATTCTTTTCTATGTTTTAAAATATTAAATTTCTTTTTGAACATTTCTAAAAAATTAAGTTTCTTTTTAAATGTTGTGAA
Source organism: Pinacopodium congolense (assembly GCA_028565735.1). NCBI lineage: Eukaryota > Viridiplantae > Streptophyta > Magnoliopsida > Malpighiales > Erythroxylaceae > Pinacopodium > Pinacopodium congolense. The sequence goes on from JAOXYD010000007.1 coordinate 11,505,403, forward strand.
TGTTTCTTAAATTTTGTTATCAATAATTTAGTCCAATTTAAGATTTTTCTTAAAAAAAATTTAAAGATTATTAGGTCAAAGTTTATTATGGTCTTAAACTTGATTAGACTATTGTTACTTACTCTTTTTGATAATTTAATTATTTGCAAGTCTTGACTTTAAATATTCACTTTATAAAATTATTACTTCATAAGGAGAATATAAGTAAAACTAAAATAGGGTAGATTATTTAAAATATTTTAATTATGAATAAATTATTAATTATATATATTTATGTTTATTTTATAATATAATATCATGATTTATAAAAATATGTTTTTCATTATAAACGTAATTTAAGTGTGATGAATGATTATCTTTATAAAATTTTGAATATTTAGATTTTTAATTTGAAATTTTGTACATCTATTAAAATAATTCAATCATTCGATAAGTTTTAATTTTGTAATATTTAAATTTAAATTTCATTAGATTTTATAGAATGTCTTAAATTTTATTTTAAATATGATAATAAATTTTAGAGAAAAAAAAAACTAAACAGTCTACATATCTGTGGCCATCCATGGTCTACAAGCCGTTTTATATAATATAATAATATATTATAGGAGCTAACTACATGTCTCGAGTTTTGGAGCTTTATCTGGCCCTAAGATACGCGGAAACATTTTATTAAAGTCGTAGTTTGACACAAAGAAAAAAAATTAGGGAAGGTTAAAAGGGTATTTTTGTAAAATTAAGGGAAGGTCAAAGTCCAAACCCATCACGGCTCCCTTTTCTTTCGTTCTCTAGACCTTCGTTGATGGGTACGAAGGTAGAAGAGGATAGGGCTACATAAATCATGACTGCTACTACTACTACTTATGTTGCCTCTACTATCAAGGAGACTATCAACGTCAGTCACGCCAGTTATGCCTCCATCGCTGACGACCTTCCTTCTACTTTTCATAGGCGTTCTTCGTAACCAAAAAAAAAAAAAACAACATTCTTCCTTTGCCTAATCACTTAATAGAATCGACCTTATTACCTCCAAAATCTTTGAATTTTCAATTTTGGACATCAAATCTCTCTAGACACCTTACCATTCGATCAACTTCCACTCCAGGTATTTAATTCTTCATTTCTTCATTTTTTTTAGGTTTCTTTTCGTGATTGCTGTGCTGATGAAGAGTGTTTTGCGGAAACCAGCGATAACACTGATGGATAATGTGTTGAAACACTTGGATAAGATGGGAGATGATCATATTCAAGATTTATGATTTAGCATAGGGGTTAAACAAGGTGGTTGCTCCGGCAAAACATATACAATGAATTTTAAGGATAGAGCTAACATTAGGCCAGATGACTTTTTAATTTAATATAACAGCTTCGTCATTGGTATGTACCTTCTGCTTTCAACCTTTTCTTTATATTTAGGGAAAGAAATTATTTTTTTAATTATGTTAGGGATTTAGAACACTCCCATTTTACTGAAGTAGCCATTGGTAATAGTTTCTTCAACATGGGCATTTACATTTTGTATACTTACTATTACTTTTACATGAACAAAGGTATTTTCATGTGGTTTTTTAGATGAAACAACTGAATTGTTCATCTCTTTTGATTTCCTGGAGTAGTTTGTGATCCAATGAGCCTTATTTTCCTAATTGGGATGCAATTGGACTACTTTGATGCTCTCATTATAGGAGAGTTTTCCTTTAAGAATCCAAATGCTACTTAGACTTGTGGTTGCGGTAAATCCTTTAATGCAAATATGTAAAATCATATATACTAAAGCATACTAATACTTTTAAATAGAGAATTCCTAAGTTATGTTAATGCAAATCATATATTTCTATGTCAAATTTCTGGTTGAAGAACTCAGAACATGAACTATATGATCATAGTTTCCAAATTTGTCCACATTATAATGCGGCTTAACATTTCTAGTGTTTATTAGAGAATAGGTTTTTTATATCTCAAAGAGTAGTTTTTTGGATATGCTTATAAAACCTGACTACTTCATGATTTTTTGTCGTTTATTATCCTTGTGCCATTTGGGGATTTTATTTTATTATTTTTTTGTTCAAAAAGTATGAAACTAACTGGAGCTTAGACATTTGTATGAAACCAACCAGAGCTTAGACATTTGTTTTAGTTGCTTGGCTTCCAGGAAGTCGATTGTTTTTCTAGTTAAATGTAAATTTATTAATTTATTAAAGTTTGAATGGTACATAGTTTCAACTTTTTTAGTTAAACTATTTTGTGAGTTTGGGGAAGGAATGTCTTAGAATCCCAAAAACTATTTTATGGAGTCTTATATTGTTTTCCTTTCTTTAGAGAAGTAGATAGAGTTGTGATGCCCATTCTTCATTAACATTCTTAAGGTTCCCAAAACTCGCATTATGCTTTATCTTATTATCGCTTTTTGTCATTCTTTTATCCAAAACAACAAGTTGGTGTGTGAGAAATGTGAGTCTCAGGTTAGGACTAACTATTTTTGGGTCTAAATTTGTAGGCTTTAATGCATTAATAATTTAAGCAAGGAAACATGTGTTGCTAATTGATTAAGAATGATACTTCTATTAGCTATTGAAGAATTAAAATTTTCTTTTGCTATAATATTCAACAAGCTCACACTTTTTTTTCAGGTATGTGAGCAATGCCAAAATGTCAAATTTGAACATGAAGGATGTTTTGTCATAGGTAATATTAAGAAAGGAATGTAATATGGATAAGTAAGCTTCTCAAGATTATTCATAACGCTTAAAAAACACTATTGACTGAAATATACCTTCCTTAATATGTGGATCTTATGTTTAATTCTAGGGAATTTTAAACCCCTTTGTTATGCTATAGGACAAGTTTTGACTATGTTTTATGGATGACTCTTGACATCTCTTAGCAATGCACTTTAGCTCATGGAACTAGTTGGTAGGATGTATAACTATAAATGTTTCATAAGGATCCCAAGTCCAAATACAACATCTTTATAGTTTACATATGGATATTACTTATATTGAGGAATTGATGTGTTGATACTTTTATAGGAGGTTGTTTCTATAAACCATGTAATGTCCTAATACCCCTTTGAAGGAATACTAAAGCGCTACTCACTCAATTCTTGCACTCACATGATCTTTATCAATTTTAATAACCAATTGCGGAAGCATTTACCAAGTTATTAAACATGCATATTCATTTCACATGCAACTGCGCAGCGGAATCTAATAACATATGCATAATAACTAACTGAATCATAAAGCATTCTTTCATTTCACATCCACCATCGCTATCGATTTACAAAAAAACAAAAGTTTAACATTTGAACATAATTGGGATGTACAAAAAGAAAATCCAAAATATATCCCAATTATAAGT
>JAOXYD010000007.1:11508859-11528796 GCA_028565735.1 Pinacopodium congolense
TTAGGGATTAGGTTGTAATTGTAGATATTTTGGAGGACTAAATAGGAAACGTGATAGTTTGGAAAATTTTGGGGATTGATACATATAAGCAGAGGGAACAGAGTCTTTTTTTCAAAAAAAAAAAAATCTCTTTTGAGCTTTCCTTGTTCAGGCATATGTTTTGGTTGGTGTGATTTTTTGGTGCTATACTGTAGGCTTCTTTAAGTTGTATGTATAAGCTGAGGGGATAGCTATATTTATATATATTTTGCTTTGTTTGTTCTGGCATGTGGCTTGGTCGCTAGATTTATTACTGCTGTAGGCTACTTCCTTAACTTATACATGGTTTTGGACTCATCCACATTACCTTGATGGCAGTTCTCTGTATTTAAAATGTGTTGTCTACCAACATTGCAATCTGTGAACTATCACTTCCAAATCGGTGTTTACTTAAATACTTCTCAGCAGTTATTTTGGTATTTTAACTTTACTTCCAATGACAATAAATCTTCTGATGCCGAGAATGCCTTCATAGTTGATGCAGTTAATTCATTTTTAGTACGACTATTGATCGGAAATGGATGAAATTGGTTTGCAGTAAAAAATGGTGTGTAAGGCAGTGAATGGAATTTGAGTTCATATTTTATTGGCCAAAGTTGATGATATGTATGGTAATAAAAACTTGATCTGAAGGCTAACTCATATAAGAAATCATTTCTACTGATGTTTCTTGGTAGGGTTGTATTGAGTTTTTCCTTTGTTGTTTTTTTCCCTTTTTTTGCGCCCAATTTTTTTTGTTTTATTCTTCTTAAGTGCTTGAAAAATTTTTGAAGCAGCATCGTCCTTAACTTGATGGCCAAATGTTTACAGATGTTGGTTATAAAAAGTCGGTTGTGTAGTCGGCTTTATTTGTAGATCATATTCATTTGTGGAAATGAAATGGAAAAGAAATGTAAATAAGGATATGGTTCTTATAAATGCTAAGAAACCGGAAAGGATGAGAAGATAAAGCAAATTTTGCAGGCGAGTGCATGGGACCAGGAGGGATAAATTTGTGTTATCGATTCTTTAAAATAGGGTGCTTTTCAACTGAACTTTAGTTTGGAAAACCTTTTTAAGTCAATTTACTTTCAAGAGTGTAGCATTTGGGTTGCAAGTTAATTGGACTCCACAGGGACTAATTTTAAGCGGTCTTGAAAGGTTCAAAGTAACTTTAGAAAGGACTTAAAATGATCGTTATACGGAGAGAGATTTAAAATACACTTTTGGTATGGGTAGATAATTTAATACATTCCAAAATATTTTAATGCATGAAAATTAATGTTCCTTAGAAATTATAGCACTAGGTTCATTTACGACTTTAGAATTCAAACATTAAGACCGGGGCCTTTGAGATCCTTGGGAGTTGAATGATAGTGGGATTTAAGACCTTAGATTCCAAAGAGAAAAAATTATTATTTTATCTTATTTCTGTGACGTCCTTCCTTCCATGGATGTCAACGCCTGGCTGAAAGCATTACAGCTGCTGAAAGTCTTTCTGAAATACCAGCCCACCAGTTCGGTTAGTCCAATGAATCAAAGCCAGAACTCTTCAGTTGTACGATTTTTGTTCTTGATAGAATTAAGGCATCGAAATTTGTGGATGAAAACAGAGGAGCCTAAAAATTAACAGTCAAGTGGGGAGAACTGAGTAGAATCATCAATTTACTGTTGTCTGGAGCTTATTTATTTCTATCTTACACTACGTTTTACTTATATATTTAGAATAACTAATTTACATATGTGTATAACAATGATTGGAAACTCATCAGTATATTAACGTGTGTAACTAAATGGAGAATGGAGAGTGACAAATTTCATAATTTTTTCAAAAACAGATTCCTCCCTATTTCTTTCTCTCTCTCTCTCTCTCTTTTTTTCTCATAACAAACTTTGGTATCAGAGCATCGACCTGCAGACCATGGTGAAAGGCACTAGAAACACTGATATTTGACGATTGGACGAACACATTCAAAGTCTAATTGAGACGCAAACTGAACTTCGAACGACTTTCTCTCAAGCGCAATCCAAAACTAATAAAGAAATGGGTGAACTCTAAATAGTGCTCTCTCATTCGCAATCTAGGCTTGAAAGGTTTTTGACAGATTTTTTAGTGTTGCTTTCCCAGTTTGTGCACAAAATTGGAGGTGAGATTCCTGTACCTACAAAAGACAAGGAAATAGATAGAAAACACAGCAGCGACAATGGTAATTACACTACCCCTACTCGATTTAGCAAGATTGACTTCTTAATGTTTGATGGTGAGAAGGTGAAGGGATGGGTCCATAAATGTAAACAATTCTTTATGTTGGACCAAACTCCTAAGCATCTGAAGGTCAGTATTGTTGCTTTGCACTTGGAAAATAATGTTCAAGAATGGTATCAGCTGTTTTTAAGGAGTCGTGATGGGAATGAACTGGTTAGTTGGAATGAGTTTGTTGGGGTTCTGAAGCAACGATTTGACGAGGAACTATTTGAAGATTCTATTGGAGATCTCAAAGAACTCAAACAAGAGGGATTTGTACAAGATTATTGTTTCCAGTTTGATAAATATTCAAATCGTTTATCATTACTTGAGAAATATTTAGTTGGGTTCTTCCTGAAAGGACTCAAATTGGAGCTGGAATTGATCGTTAAATTGATGGTTCCAGCCACTTACAGTAGGCTTACATCATGGCCAGGAAGCAAGAAGTAGTGGTAGCAGCCAATGCGTATGCCTTGATAGGCAGGGGGCAATAAATTAAGCCTCAACACCATGTTGATAGTGGAACTCAAGGGAGCGGTGGATGATTAGTATTAACTGGACACTTGTTTATACCCAAGAGACACGCTTACCAAGAGGGTCTTCTACCTACTCCAATAATGTAACCCCCAAAATTCCTTTGTTTAGAAATAATAGAACCTCTAAAGTTGTTAGTAGTAAGGAGTATGAGGAGAGGAGGGCCAAGGGCATGTGTTTTTTGTGTGATGAGAGGTATGTTCCAAGCTATAGGTGTAGGAAGAAGAAATTTCATGTATACACGGTGGAGGAAGAAGAAAATAGGGATTGGGAAGCAGATGAAAGGGAAGAGGCAAGTGAGGTACGTAGCTCTCCACAAGTTTCTCTGCAGGCGATGGTAGGTGCAGAATGTGATGGAGATTTTAAATAGATGAGAGTCACAGGGGTGTATCAGAAAAGGGTTATCCACATCCTCATTGACAATGGGAGCACCCACAATTTTATGGACCTCTCAATTGTGAAGAAGGATCACTATGATGTCAGGGAAATGCAATCCTTTCAGATCACAATGGGTGGAGGTTTGAAACTCACATGTCACCAACATTGCTTGAATTTTACATGGACCATGCAGGGGATTGAATTCCAAACAAATGCTTTTGTGATAACAATAGGTGGGTGTGATATGGTGTTAGGTATGCAATGGCTGGTTGAATTGGGAGATGTGTTATGTAATTTCAAGAAGCGAATAATGCAATTTGAGTGGGAAGGTAAGACAGTGGTGTTGAGTGAAAATCCTGGAAGAGGCTATAAGGAAATCTCAAGTAAGGAGCTGCATAAAATGCTAAAAAAACCCAACGAGATGACAACTATATTGCAACAGCTTGGAATAGAGGAGATCCAACCCATAGCCTTTGACAAAATTAATGCATTACTGGCTAAATATTCAGCAGTGTTTAAGAAATCGGACCAATTACCAACTCATAGGCAATGTGACCACTGAATCCACCTCAAAGAAGGAGTGGAAACTGTCTACATAAGGCCCTACAGGTACTCCAGTTTGCAGAAGGATATTATTGAACAGTCAGTATATGGGTTGATGAAGTAGGGTTTCATTAGACACAGTATAGGACCTTATGCCTCACCGGTAGTCTTGGTTAAAAAGAAGGATAGTTCATAACGTATGTGTGTGGACTACAGGGAACTAAACAAACATATAAGCAAAGACAAGTTCCTAATTCCGCTCATTAAAGAATTGCTAGATGAGCTCCATAGTTCCTGCTAGTTTTCCAAGATTGATATGTGTTTGGGGTATCACCAAATAAGGATGCATCCGGATGACATCCCAAAGATGGCCTTTAAGACACATGAAGGGCATTATGAATTCCTTGTGATGCCCTTTGGTCTGACCAACGCACCCTCCACATTCCAATGTTTGATGAACATTTTTAGACCTTATTTGAGGCAGTTTATATTGGTTTTTTTTATGATATACTCATATACAGTAGCTCACTCTCACTCCATTTAGAGCATCTGTAAGCAACCTTTAAAACTTTACAAGATAACCAACTATTTGTGAAAGAGAGTAAATGCGTGTTTGGTGCAAGATAAGTGGACTATCTAGGGGACACCATTTCACAAGCAGGAGTATCAACTAACTGTAAAAAGGTGACAACAATTCTTTAATGGCCGGTTCCCAAGTTAGTGAAGGAGTTAAGGGGTTTCCTAGGCATCACCGGATACTACAGAAGATTCATCAAACATTATGGGGAGATTGCAAAACCAATGAAAAATTTGCTCAAGAAATAGATTCTGATGAATTAGGAGTGGAATGATGTTGCACAACAAAGTTTCGAGAAGTTAAAAACAGTGATGACATCGCTCCTGTCTTAGCATTACTTGACTTCTCCAAGCCTTTTATAGTTAAGGCTAATGTAAGTGGCAAGGGAATATGATCTATTCTACAATAAGAAGCTCATACCATTGCATTCCTTAGTAAAGTATTGACAAGTAAACATTGGGGTCTATCAACATACGAAAAATAAATTTTGGCAGTTATCAAGGCTATCAAACACTGGCACCATTATTTGAATGGGAGGACTATCATTGTTTATACTGATCACAAGAGTCTAAAATTCTTATTGGAGCAGAAAATATCCATACCCTTTCAACAAACGTGGCTTCCCAAGCTGCTTGGATATGATTTTGATGTGCAATATAAAAGTGGGAAGGAAAATGCTGCTGCTGATGCCTTATTAAGACTTACAAGTACCAAGCTTTTCACCATCTCTATCTCACAAGTTCACACAAAATTATTGGAAGAAGTCAAAGGGAGTTGGAATAGAGACTCAGTAATACAATATCTGATCCAAGTGTTGAAAGATGGAACACTTAAATCAACAGCTTATGAATGGAAGGAGGAGTTGTTGAGGTGGAAGGGGCGCTTAGTAGTGGGATTTGATTAGGACCTAAGAACCAAAATCATCTCTATGAGCCATGATACAACCACAGGAGGACACGCAGGAGTGTTGGCCACTACTAAAAGACTGTAGAACCTCTTTCATTGGAAGGGCCTAGCAAGAGATGTCAGGAATCATATTAAACTATGTAGTACTTGCCAAAGGAGTAAATATGACAATGCTACTTACCCGAGTCTGTTGCAACCTCTCCCGGTGCCTGAAGGTTATTGGAAGGAGGTAAGCTTAGATTTCATTGAAGGACTTCCGACAGTCAAGGGATATTTAATGATACTAGTGGTGATGGACAGATTTAGCAAGTATGCCCACTTCGTTACAGTCAAACACCCATACACAACAACAGATATCGCTTAACTTTTCCTCTACCAAATTTTTAGACTCCATGGCATGCCAGAGGCATTGATTAGTGATAGGGATATGATATTCTTGAGCAAATTCTGACAAAAAATGTTCAAATTGCAAGGAGTTCATTTAAAGTTTTCAACCTCCTATGATCCTTAAACAGACGAGCTCATGGAAGCTATCAACAAGATTTTGGAGACTTATCTTCATTGTTTTTGTAGTGAAACACCTAACAAGTGGGTTGATTGGATACCATTGGTTGAATGGTGGTACAATACCATTTACCACTCAACTATTAATACCACCCCTTCGAGGTCCTATACAGATATCATCCCCCATTGTATGTTCCATACCTAGAAGGAGACTCTCGAGTGGCCATAGTTGATCAAGCTCTGAAGGAGAGGGAGACAGTGTTGGCCATTACAAAGCTCCATTTAAGGAGGGCACAACACTGGATGAAGCAACAAGCTGATAAAAACCGATTAGATCGAGCGTTTATCAAGGGAGATTGGGTTTGGCTAAAACTCCAGCCATACCGTCAGTAGTCATTACAACAACGAGGTAATAATAAGTTGGCTCCACTGTATTATAGCCCTTACAAGGTAATCGAGAAGATCGGATAAGTGGCATACAAACTCTAACTACTAGACAGCTCAACCATAGATCCCACCTTTCATATGTCACAACTCAAGAAGTTCCAAAGGGAGCCGGTGGTTGGTCCTGCAAAACTGCCATAAAATATAAGGATTACAGAGCATGTTCCAATTGTTGTATTGGGAAAAAAAAATGGTGAAGAGACACAACAAGGCAGCGACCCAAATATTGATGCAAGTGGCGGATGGTGATACAGGCAGTGCTATTTGGGGATATCTATTGGACCTTCAACAACGATTTCCAGAGGTTAATTTGGTTAACTAGGATTCTATGGGGAAGGGGATTGTTCTTGATGAAAACAGAGGAGCCTAAACTTAACGGCCAAGTAGGAAGAACTGAGTGGAATCCCCAATCCACTGTTGTCTAGAGCTCATTCATTTCTACCTTACGTTGCGTTTTACTTATACAGTTAAAGTAACCAATTTTCATACATGTATAGCACTGATTGGACACTCATCAGTATATCAATGTGTGTAATCGAATGGAGAATGAGGAGTAACAAATTTCAGAATTTTTCCAAAAATTGATTCCTCTCTCTCAATACTTCTTTTCTCTCTTTCTTTTTTTTTCCCCTCATAACATCGAAGTTACAAAAGTTTCAAATTTGTTTTCCATAAATTCGATCCTGCAAAGGGAGGATTTTTCTCTCTTGTAGAGCCCCTGTGGTCGACCATAATTGTTGGTGGTTAGTTTCATTACTAACGTGTCCTTTAAATATTATATTTCTTTTGGTCATTGTTTACTGGGTTTGACTATACAGTCTTCACTCGTGGTTATATGTAGCCATCTTTCATATAAGACAAGGGATATTAACATATTTTGATCAAAACACCTTTATTTTATACAGGAGGTGGCTATAAAAGACTATAAGAAGATGACCATCTAGTTTTCTCTTTACTTTTAATGGCAAGTCTGTAAATAATCTAAAGAGCTTAGCATGGTAAGACGATTGTGATGTGATGATGATGAATATGAAGACCATCATAAGCAAAAGTAGAATAAAATATTGATAAGAATTAAGTATTGTAAATGGAATTTGTCTATATATATTGATAAATGAGTATATATAGATAAGAGAAAAATTACTCGACCGACAGATCATAGGCATTTATGACTTGTTGACTATAATACACACACACACACACATATATATATTATTTTAATTATATATATATATATATATATATTATATTTTATGGTCTGCAGGTCATGAATGTCTATAGTATGCAGACCATGTAGTTAATCCCTATCGATAAATGAGTGAGGAAAAATGGACACTTTTGAGAGTAGCCTATCTTCTGTGACATATTTTCCATTATAATTCTCTCTTCTGAATATTCCTTCTCCCTCTATATATATACGTCTTGCTATTGCCTCCTTTACTAACAAACTCTTCGAATAGACTTTGATATTTCATAACAAACTACATATGTAAGAAAATAACAAACTTAACATATATATTAATTCTTAAGACCATTCGGGCGAAGAACCAATAATTTTTGCCAATAAGGTCTAAACTTGATGTAAACCAAATCTCTTACGTTAAATTGCAAATTCCTCCAGTGTGAGTTTGCCGAATTTTTCATTCTAACTTGAGTTATATTCAACCAGTCCTTTAACTTTTTAATCATTAAATCACACTCTTAGAGTTGCTTCTCCAATACTGATATGCAAGTCCGTGTCTGTCCATAATAAAGCAAAGTTGGAGGATGCCTACTATAAACTATCATAAAGGGAATTAGTTGAGTGGGAGTGTGGTAAGAAGTGTTATACTGGTATTCTACCTAAGGGAGCCAATATGACCACATTTTGGGCTGGTAATTGGCAAAGCATCGAAGGTAGCTCCCAGGGCATCTATTTACCACCTCTGACTGTCCATCTGTTTGATGATAGTAAGCTATATTACGCATTAACTTCATTTGTTGCATCTAAAAAAGTTCTGCCTAGAAATCACTCATGAAAACTTTATCCCGATTTGAAACTATAGATCTCGGAAACTAGTGAAGTTTAACTATATGCTATATAAATAAGTTAGCAACTGAAATAGAAAAGAACGGATGCTTTAAAAAATACCCATATTCCTTCAATGAAGTCTATGGTTACAATGCCTCTTATTTGTTGCAAAATTGGCAATGGTTGTAAGAGCCTTTCTGGGGTCAGGGACAAATATTTATTTTGATGGTACACCTTGCAAATTTCTATGTAACGTTTAATGTATCCTTTCATACCCTCCCAATACACCTCTACCATCATATGCTTGTATGTTTTCAAGAAACATGGGTGTCTTCCAATTAAACTATCATGAAATTCAATTAAAAGAGTTTGAATAAAAGGAGAGGATTTTAGAATTACCAAGTAATCCTTGCACTTAAGCAGTCAAGGTCTACAATCCGAATTAGTCAAAACAAGCTCTTTAATTTCTTATATATGCATGTCTTCGTCAACTTGGCAGCAAGTTCCATTAGATTTAGCACTTGGGCAATTGATATAAACATTAACGTTGTGGGAGGTATCCTAGACAATGCATCTGTTGCTTTATTTTCACCGCTTGGTCAGTACTTAATGTCAAAATAAAATCCCAATAACTTGATGAGCTATCTTTGTTGTTCTCCAAGAACCAATGTTTGTTCTAATAAATATGTCAAATTCTACTAGTTAGTTCTCACTAGGAACTTCCTTCTAATTAGATAGTGCCGCTACTTCTGAATGTCTATCATAATGGTCATTAGTTCATGTTCATAGACTGACTTTAAATAGGTTCATCCTTTAAGAGCTTAACTAAAATAGGTTAAAGGACAATTCCTTTGCATAAGGAGCAATCTTAGGCCTGTTCCGGATGCATCGGTTTTAAGTATGAATTGGTCCTTAAAGTCTGAAAGTGTTAATGCTAAAACAATTGTTATGGCCCGTTTTTGTTTTACAAATGTGTTAGTGGCTGCTTAGCTCCATACAAAGACATCCTTTTTTGATAAGTCTGTGAGAGGGGCTGTAATTTGATCACAGCCTTTGAAAAACCTACGAGAATATTCGGGTAACCCAAAAAAACCCCTGAGTTCCTTCAAATTTTTAGGTTGGAGCCATTAAGCCATGACCTAAACCTTCCCCGAATCAGCTGAAACCCCTTCCTCCATAATTACATGCCTCAGGTACTTAATTTGATTTTGGCAAAATGAACATTTTTTTAGTTAGCCAATAAATGGTGGGCTTAGAGTGGAGACAATACCTCTTTTAACTATTGAATATGATGTCTAAGGGCGGATCTATATATTAAGATGTCATCGAAGACAATAAACATATGCCTCTGCAACATGGGTTCAAATATTGAGTTTATAATGGACTGAAACGTTACTGGAGCATTAAAGAGGCCAAAGGCATGAAAACGAACTCATAGTGTCTTTTGTGTGTCTGAAATGTCATCTTTTGCACATCTTCTTCTCTTATCTTGATCTAGTGGTATCCCGACTTCAAATTTAGTTTTGTGAACATCTTTGCTCCCTACAATTCATTGATAGTAAGGATTGGAAATCGGTTAGGGACTGTAGCTTTGTTTAATGCTCGGTAGTCAACATAAAAACGCTAACTCCAATCCTTCTTCTTAACCAATAATACTGGGCTATCAAAAGGGCTAGCACTCAGTTATATCACTCATGTTGCAAGCATCTCACCCATTAGCTTTTCAATCTCGTTCTTTTATGCATAAGGATATCGATAGGGTCGAATGTTGATGGAAGCCATACCTGGTTTAAAAGTGATAGTATGGCTCTTCTCACTCCAAGGTAGTAATTCGTAGGGCCAAGTAAACACATATTTGTACGCATAAAAAACTAGTTAAACGTTGGGTGGTATCATTTCTACCCTCTTCTTTACCATCGCAGGAGTCATGCACCCTATCTCAACTAGCAAACCTTATTTTTCTTATTACAAGGTCTTGACCATATAATTCAAGGATGTCACCATCTTACTTAAGCTTGGATCTTCTTTAAGCTCCACTCTTTTGCCTTTGACTTGCACTATCATAGCCAATACTTGTTAGTCAAACTCAATGCGTCCGACAAAAAAAAAAAAAACTAATTAAGACTTAGAATGACGTCAATACTTTCAATTTCCAGCGATAGCAAGTCCTCCACCACCTATAAGTCCTGCAATTTTAAAATCACCCATTTACATATTCCACTCCCTTTAATTGTGATTATAGTCTCCATCATTATCCCATACTTTAAAGTCTCTGACACCGGCAACTGTATTTTCTTAACCACATGAGTGTTCATAAAATTATGTGTTGCTCCACAATCAAATAACACTATCATCTCATGAGTCATAATATCCCCCTTCATCTTCATGGTATGCGGTGACATTAACCTTACTACGGAGTTAAGTGATAACTCCACCCCCCTCCACTGAAGTAAGTGGCTTGTTCTCGATCCCATTTCCTCGCCCTATTCTCCTTCTTTCTCATCCTCGACTATCAGCATATTTAGCTCTCTATTTTTACATCGATGACCAACATGATACTTCTCATCACAACAAAAGCATAAACCCTTCTTTCTTTTAATCTGTAGCTTGGATGCCTTCAATCTTTTAAAAAGAGACATATTTGATTGCCAAAACCGGTGGCCTTAGGTGGAATGGATGAGTTTTGTGGGTGATGGGATGTGGGCGTGTTAGGAGGTGTTTTGTGGGTTAGAGTCCATGATATGGTTCATGGAGTTGGGTGGAGAGTGTGTTAAGGCCTAGATAAGTCGGGCTCCTTGTGGCCCTAAGGAAGTCAGGTATTTAGGTTTCATCTAGGAGAATATTACTTTCTTTGATTTACTCAACCGGCTCCATTACCTCCAAGAGCCTGGTGGGATTCATCTTTAGCATCTCCCTTCTGATCGTCTCATGTAGTCCATTGACGAAGACAAGCACTAGAGTCTCATCATCCAGATACAATAAGGAAAAAGGAAGTGTCTCAAACTCGTGTTAGTATTCTCGAACCGTACCTATTTGTTTGATAAATAGAAAACATTGGTGGAAGATGCCTATGCTTTTGGGAGAGAATCTCTGAAGCAACTGGACCTCGAGCTTCTCCCATGCTAGTAAGGGCAATGTGATTCCTCCCATTATAGCCATGCTAACGTCGCTCCTTGCAAGCAGACGACGGCTACCTCTTAACTTCTCCGCATCCAGCAAGTGTTTCATTGAGGAATATATTCTGCTCGAAAGAACCATGGAATCGAGATATCCTCCCCATCGTAAGCCAGTGTCTCTAATTTCCGATTCATGGTGTGTTGGCATCCCTAGCTGGTGTTAGTACATTTCACAGAAAAATGGGTATTGTCTACTGCAGATCCTTCACCTAGAATGACAGTTGCATGGACCTAACTCGACTCTCTTATGGTGGTGTTTTTCCCTATCAACTGTTGGCTCTTAACCCAAGCACTAAGGACTTCCTCGATTTTTTGGGTTAACATAACACTAACGTATCCAAGTTGTTGAGTTTATTCTCAATAATAGGCAACTTCTCCTCTACATTGCCTATCCTTGACTCCATTCGTGTTATTAGCATAACCTTCCTGAACAAAGAACCTGTCTTTGATACTAGAATAAGTAGTGTAAATAAAATTTGTCTATATATTAATAAATGAGTGAGGAACAATGGACACTTCTAAGAGCTACCTCTCTCCTATGACATATTTTCCATCATAATTCTCTCCCCTGAATATTCCTTCTCCCCCTATATATATACCTCCTACTACTGTCCTCCTCTGCTATCAAACTCTTTTAACAGACTTTGATATCCCATAAAAAATTAGACACGTCAAAAAATAACAAACTTAACATATATATTAATTCTTAAGCCCATTCACTTCAAGTTGAGCTAAGTGCACCTCTGTTCTGCTTCCTTCTGTTGTATGCAAGTCTGATCGGAGCCTATCAAATACACTAGCTAGATTCCTGAGTTTGGATTTGCTAGGTCTCCAGTTCTTGGATGGACCTTCCCTATAAATGCTCGGAATTAATGCTCTTGCCGCAGAACAATAAAAGAACAAATCACAGTAAATTCATTGTTTCCTGCTACTAGCTGTCACAAGAATACTTTCAGTATACTATTAGCAAACATGTAGATTTGTAGTCTATTGCTACACACGTCAAATTGATTATGGATTAACACTCCTTTATCTTGAAGGGTGCTGATATTTCTTGCTATAAGCCATCCACAAGCCAGGATGAAGGTTCAGTGAAATGGAAGGGAGACACTGCTCTATTACTGGAGTTTAGTTTGACATGGATCAATTCCACCCGGGCTTCCTGGTGTAGCAGACACTTCTACAGTGACAAGACTGCAGAATGCTAAAAGAGAACTTGATAGAGTTCAGATCACCAATTATTCAGAAATTCTCCAAGCCAGTTAGTGCTGATGTTCTCACCATGTATGTTTATAATGTTGATTTAACTAGCTTAGCTCAGATGCTGTTTGAATCTCATATCTTCTAACATACAATAATCACTACCATAAAGAAAACATGGAAAGTACAATTTCTACAGCTTTATGATTGTTTGTCTCCTTTAGGATAAGGACTAATTACCAAGTCCTACACATTACCCCAGGAGCGGATTTTTTAGTGATGACGATTGCTTCAGTTCATTCTGTTCCTCTTCTTGAGATTGCGCCCATATTAACGCATAGAACCCGCCAACAATTACAATTGCGCCCAGAATACTGACTCAAGAAAACATGCATCACTGAGTTTAGGTTTCCATGAAATGGTATTGTAAGAATTGCACTAAAATTGATAAAGTTTAATTTGTTGTCTTGACAGAGTTGTTTAGCAGGGAACTGACTTGCACCAGTTAATAAGACTAGACCGCTGATAAATATGGAAGCATATAGACAAGAGATTAATACCTTCCAAGATGGAGAGTGTCACCAAGGAAGATGACCCCCAATAAGGCAGCAACAGCAATCCCTAT
Organism: Pinacopodium congolense; assembly: GCA_028565735.1. Classification (NCBI taxonomy): domain Eukaryota; kingdom Viridiplantae; phylum Streptophyta; class Magnoliopsida; order Malpighiales; family Erythroxylaceae; genus Pinacopodium; species Pinacopodium congolense. The sequence goes on from JAOXYD010000007.1 coordinate 11,522,021, forward strand.
GGGCTTGAACATGGAGACAAAAACTGGCCCTTTCTTATTTATGCACCATGTTAGCACCGCATATGTCACAAAAGTACCAAAAAAGGCCTGGAGAGGGATTAAAAAGAAAACCATTTACATGATAAGATTACAGATAAAAAGAAATAAAGTTCTCTTATCTTGTACTCACAGAATAGATGACAGAGATGAGCTCAATATCAAGACTCAGTTTCCAAGCATTAGGGTCTCTCACTGTTACTAAGCAGAGTATTGCACATTGAATGGTTCCAAAGAGGCAGAAGAATGAGACTATAGTTATTTCTGACGAGTAGTTCTTTATAATTGCTGCCTGTAATCAATATGTTGCACTCAACATCAGTTTCACTTGTTCATATCAGGTAAATAATATAAAGGACAATTGCATAGGACAGTTATTCACTAGCTTATGAACACTGTGTATCACCTGCAAAATAGTATACGATGAGAGGCATAAAGAAGCAATTGCTAGGAAGAGGCCTCCTATAACCCAAGAATCTGTGTCTGTTAACAGATTGGTAGGGTTTGGATCTTGATGAGAATTGATGCCACCTATTGCAGGACCCTTGAAGAATATAATAATCATTGCTCCTGTAATTGAAACCACTGTGCCTAAAATTTTGATCTGGCTTCTTAGGCTTTTCAAAACAAACTTTTCCATCCTAAAATGAAGGATAAAACAAATGAAGGAAACATTCATCACTATTACATGGTTGATATTAAGCCACAGTACCTATAGTTCAAAACAATACGGAAGCAATGTAACCATCCATCGAAGTTCAAGATCATCAAGTTTGAAAATAGGACCATGAACTGAAAAAAATGGCCAATCTGAAAAAATCTCCAAGTATCATGAACATAAATGTCCGTTCCTTTCCCAAATCAAACATAAAATTTTGCCGACAATGTAACCCAGAGAAGGGATTAGAAAAACCTGAAGATGACAGCAAGGATGAAAGTAAAAGCTGGAATCAATTGGCTCAGGGCAGAACCAAGGGTAGGAGAACTGTAATTTACACCTGCGATCACACAGTTTTGCATCCCAGTAAGCCTGCAAAACCCAAAGATTATGAATTTCATGGACACCGAACCAAAGGGTAATGAAAATAAAGCGCCAGTGAAACATACCCCACGAGACTGAGGATGAAAAATTTGCACAGAAGGGTAAATGTAATTGGTGGGCTCTTTTTCCTGTAAAGAGAAGAAGGAGAAATTGATGAATTGGGTAATAGAAAGCGAAAATTTAAGAAGAAGAGAAGATGGGTTTGAGATGAAATACGTACCTAAGGAAAAAGAAGTAAGTGGGAAAGATGAAGAGAGTGGCAATAGCATTTGAGTAGAGAACGAAGATGTAGCTGTTCATTCCTTTAGACATGGCTGCTTTGCTTATGGTGGTCAACCCCACGCTCAGGCTTTCTACCATCACCATTGCTCCAAATGGGATCGCTCTCAAACAGTGTTCCTTCACTTCCATTTCTGTTTCTGTTCCTGTTCCTGTTCCTGAATGTTTGGGACGATATGCGTCAAAGTGTGCTGTTTCTTAACGGGGATAAGAATCCATGTGCGACAAGGATTACTATGTAGGAGAAAGCATAATTATTACAGACCAAGCCAACACCGTTTGAGCAAGAACTGCCCCACTAATTGGATCTCTTTAAGCAAACGTGTTACACATTTTCAGCATACAAAAAGAACCGTACACCTTTGGTAGCTAAAATAGCAACTATGGACGTAAAGGAAAAAACGAAAAAGAAGATAATGCAATAACAAAAAGCAGGTTTAATTATGAAGACCATGGCAATAGTCTACAAGCAGAACACTTCTATAAGCAATGCTTTGTCCAATACTGTCCTTTCTATAATGAGAAATTTTGTAATCTTTATGATTTAGATTTGCTTTGAATAAATTTGAATTTGACTATTTATTAATGGTCTTTTATAATTATTTTCGTATAAAATTAAAAAATAATTAAAATAATTATTATTTTATACGAAAATAATCATATAAGACATATGTTTAGTTGCATATAATAACTTATAATTTTATAACGTACTATGATATATCCCTTCAAAAATTAATAATTTAAAATTAAGCTACATATTTAATTTAAATAATTAATAATTAATTTAAATGCAATTCAAATTTTATGCTTACTAATACCAAATTCTAAAAATTCAAATTTAAGCCCTCTAACCCTATGATTAGAAAGTAGAAACACATAAAAGTACTTTTACTATTAGCCAAACCACCATAGAAACAATCATACACTCATTTTTTAGTAAGTAATACAATTGATATTATATTTAAGACAAGCATATTGTCAATTATTTAATTTGGTATTATTTTTATTTCATTTTTCAAACCTTTTTAATTTAATCTTTAAATTACATTAATTACTCAATATTAAAATTTCCGTTAACCTTATTAATAAAAATCTTATATGATATTTAAATTAGATAGAAATGTTATTTCCAATTATATGTCTAATTTAAATTACAATATTGCCATATAAAATTTTTGTTAAAAAAGTTAATATAAGTGTTAATATAGAGTAATTAGTAAAATTTAAATACTTAATTAAAAAGTATAATAATTAAAATATTAGAAAAAGACAGTATTTATGGCCCTTTTACCTTTTCGTCGGTGGACTTGCTCCTTGTCCTACGGATGCGTGAATCTTGTGTTCTCTGGATTCTGTAGCTCCTGTTCAGAGGGGTTTAAATTTAAAACCAGGCCACAAAGCCCAACTTGTTGACCCCAGTTTGGGGTTTGGAGCCTACCGAGTACCGACCCGTGTAGTGTTCTATCGAAGGGGAAGGAAAATCTGCTGGTTGTGGTTGGAAGAGATTGTTAATGGAGAAAATGGGTGCAGCAGAACCCACTTTGGAGCAATTCTTGGAGGAGAAGAAGCGGGTCAGAAACCCTCTTGTTCCTGTTGGTAATTGCCAATTTCCTTTTTATTTTCCTTTGGCGATTATGGAATTTTGTTGCCATTTTGTATTTAAAAGTCGAAGCTTTTTGTCAGAGTTTGAGAGTTTGGTTTTGTGGGTGGGATTGAGAGAGAGGCTCTTTTTTGTGATTGAAGTACTTTCTCGTGTGATTTCCAATCAATTTTTAATTGAATGAGTGCGCTTTGATTTCCTTCTGAAGATGGGTTTTTCGTTTGATGAAAAAATGGCACCTCTTTGGCTTGAATTTTCAGAATCTAAGGTCATAGTTTCCCTTGAGATTTTGGATTTGCTTCTTTGGAAATAAACTACCTCTGTTCCTTGGTGACAGCTGCATGTTCTTGTTAATTCTTATAACTGATGATATATGAGAGTATGGGTGATTAGGAGGCCCATGTTTGATGCAATGGTAGTGTAAAGAAAAAGGCCATTTCAATGTGCCTCAAGCTTGCAGTTGCAGACATGTAAACAAAAGGGTGGATAATTGAGAACAAGTGAAACTTCAGAAAATTAGAAATAAGACTGGGAATCACAAGAAGATTAAGCTTCTCAAATTTAGGACTCTGAATAGTTGCTAGCTTATCATAAGTGGTAGCAGTGACTGTGTTTCGATTAAAAAGATAAGATGCCGATTGGTTTGGAGTTTATTAGCAAATTTCTGGTGAAACCAGGAACTGATCTACAATTTGTATGAAAATGTTACGGAACTGAAGAAAATGTATCTGTGGCTTATCCCATAAGGCGATATAGGTCGAAAGTGATTGAGATAACAGTTTCTTACATCTATGTGGTTATTGTGCTCAGACACGGACAACTATAGGTATGGTCTTGCCACAAGAAACTGACAGCAAAAGGGTTGGCTTTCAAGGAAATCTGTGAAAAAATGGTAACTTACTGTTGTGAAAAAGAAAAGATTTGTTTGGTCAGGTTTCCTTTTTCTATTATTGACAAAAAGGTGTTTCGACAAGAGAATATGTCGACATGAACAAGTTCTGGGCTTCCTTCATGAATCTTCAGTTAGTTGGAAAGGGAGATCACCCTTATGTTTTTAACATTTGGCTTGTTGAATGCATATATCTTTTCATGTTTTAAGGGGTTTAGCATCTGCCGTCCAGTTTTCCTGACATGTTTGCTATCTACAACTCCACACAAAACTAAAGTTAGAAAGAATGTTGCAGGTGCACTTATGACGGCAGGAGTGCTTACAGCTGGTTTAATCAGTTTCAGACAGGGCAATTCTCACTTGGGTCAAATACTAATGAGAGCTCGAGTTGTTGTACAAGGTGCTACTGTAGCTCTTATGGTTGGCACTGCCTTCTACTATGGAGATAATCCCTGGAAGAAGCCTACTAAGACAGATACTGACACTTGAAGACTAAAGAGCTTTTTGTAATAGTAGCTTACTTCTTGAAGAACATATTTCCTAGAATGATAAAATTTGCCATGGTTGCAGAATTCGTCGTTCGTTCAGTGTACTTAATATTCTAATTTACATTTGATTCGAATAAACACAACATTGTAAGAGCTATCGAAGTTTGATTCTATCATAAGTGAATTCATTTTTTAGTATTCTTCTGCATACGAAGATGTGATCCGTGAGGAAAGGTACGACGATATCAATACAAAGTATGACTATGGTATATGTTCTATCGCTAGACAGAGCACGATAATTGCTATACATTTGATAGAACTTCAATTTACACAATAATCTTATCACAAACGAAATATTCTTAGAAGTTATAGTTATTCTTTATGTGTTTTTGAATAAATCACTAATAAAATATTGACTCTCAGTCATTTTTTAGTTGGTTTTTATAAATCTAACATATTTTCATTCCAGGTCATCTTTTAAATAATTAAAATAAAAAAACCATCAATAACAATTCAAATTTAATGTCTCGTTTGTTTTTACTTCGACTTTTGATTTTTGGTTTTTGTTTCTTATTTTTATAAACACAAAAATTAATAAAAATAATATAGAAATCGAAAAAGATAACATATTAATACAGTACAAAAATTTTAAAAAATACACAAAAATTAATATACATAGACAAAAATAAAAACTAAGAAAAGAAACAAAAAGTGGTACTAAACATGCTATAACATTTAAATTTGTAGGCACATGGAGACTCTACTAATTACTAACTAGACCAACTTCTAAGAGCAAATTAAATTAAAATAATTAATATAACATATTAAAATTACATGCATAGTATATTATGGTGGCTTCGGTCTTTCTAAGGATACTTTGTTTTAGAGGGTAAGATAGTGTCGGTCGCTTATGAAAATATAAAATTACTCAACTACGAAACCAAACTTATTATAATTCTGTTAAAAACCTTGTTTACTTTAAGGATAACGGAAGGATGAAGTAATATGACAAAACAAAGTTTAAGTCTCCCACAAACGATCTTTAATAACATAAAAATTTAAAGAAAGATCATACTTCATAAATTTTCAAGTTAAAAGTATAATTTATTTTTTAATATGTGTATAATTTTTTTTTTCATATTTCAAAATGTTCATATAAAATCATAATGTTTTAAAACATCCAACTAAACTCCAAACTACTAGAAATTTAATATTTCATCATGAGTTAAAATAATCATTTTTAACCATGATGTTTTTATATCTAAGTTTTTAAAACATTATAATTTTATTTAAAAATGTTACATATTAATTTTTTAAAATTTTTATGGAAACGGTAAAAATAAAATATAGCTTTAACTCAAATTTCCAAAGAAATGACTTTTGGAGTTAAAACTGTTGAAAATTTTCTTCCTCTAATTATTTTTTAAAAGCTGTGATTTAAATTAAAATTTAATTATCCTCTGTTGGAATGTGCCTCTTGACTACAATGTATCTCCTCAAAGCAAGTTTTTCATTTGGTCATATGCGTACATGGGAAAAAAAAGGTGAAAATTATAATTTTTGTATAATTTTATTTATTTAAAAATATATTATTTAACATTATTTAGAAAAAACTTTATACTAAAATATCAATAATTTTGGTTTTAAATTATTTGAATATAAATTATTTATTACTAAAAAATTTAATAAAATTAATAAATAATATTTTAATATTATAAAATATTTTGAATAATTTAAAATAATAGTTAAAAGAGCGAGTTTTTAACTTTAATTTAAAATAAAATTGTTAAGGGAAAAGGTACAAAATGCAAAATTATGAGTTTGGCAAAAGGTTCACTTTGGCCCTTATTTCAAAAATGACTCAATTTATCCTCCAATATTTTAAAAGGCACTAATTTATCCTCTAATATTTTAAAAGACACCACTTTATCTCTTAACATTTGACGAGATATTATTTTACCCCATAATATCTATAAAATAATATAAATTGCCCCATAAATTTTTATTAAATTGACTTTCTATTAGTCAGTTATTAAGTATGCATACGTGGCATACTGACATAATAATGTATGATTCAAATATAATGTTGATATAAATTTTTTTTTAAAAATAATTATTTTAGTGTTTATTTATGTCGAGTTTGGATAGGGTCATAATTATATTTTTTAAAATTCACATCAGTATTATATTTGAGTTATGCATTGCCATATTAACATGTCGGGTTAATAGTCAACTAAGTAATCAACGTTTTCACATGTTTTCACTTAAGTGATTAAAATTTTAAAAATTTCAATTGAGTGATTAACGTTTAAAAAGTTAACCAATTGAATGAAAAAGACTAACGTCATTAATCTCCTGATTCGATCTGACTCGACCCGACAACCCGGATCTGACTCGATCTACTATAATCTTTTTACCTTTTTTGGTTAATTTTTTAAACGT
>JAOXYD010000007.1:11613444-11624610 GCA_028565735.1 Pinacopodium congolense
TATATGATTATCATATAATGTATATATAATTCATTTAAATTATATTTTTATATCCAACCAACTTATTATATTTTAAATTTTAAATTTTCAAATTAATAAAACAATGATTATGGTTAAATCGATAGTTAAACCGTCGGTTAAACTGGCGGTTAAACCGTAACCGGTAGTTTTTAAACCGTAACTTAAACCGTAAACTGTGGGTTAGGTTAAGGTTTATAAATTTTCATAAACCGTAACCGGCGGTTTATTAACTGTGGTGAGGCCTAGGAAAAACTATGTGCCCCTCTCTTGTTGGCCTGTAATTCAATAAATAATGATATATTAATAATGCAGCTTAAATTAATAAGTGGATTGAAAAAGGGTATCACAGCGTTCAAAGGAAGTTTGCATCTTCATCTGTGGGTGCTTCATTCTTGGCAGGGTTGTCTGTGCTTATGGTATTCTGTTAAGTGTAAAAGGAGGTGTTTTTGGTCACTAGGTAAATCATGATGCGATGGCGTGTTGATGCCGGAAAGAGCTCAAGAATCAGAGAGTTGCTTCATTAAGATTTAGTAGGGAAAACCCCAAAAAGGTTTGCGAGAGAAGTTGGGACTGTTTGCAATGTCATTGTGATTGCATAGTGGGCATCTTTAAGTGCTGTAAGAGGAAATATTCCAATGTATCTGGAGCCTTAATCGTGGTTTGATGGGCTTTTTTAAACTTCGATCTTATCTTAGTGTAGCTATCGTATAAATACTATTATGAGCAAGCATTGTGTAAAAAATTTAGATTCTTCTGGTGCTAATGGATAATTGATTATCAGTTGTGTGTTAGTTCACTTACTCTTTCTCGTCTCCAAACAAGGTTCATAATTGTTCAGCAACTATGTTCATATCTCTTGAAGTGCTCTTAATTTTATTGGTATTGAATAAAAAATATTTGATGTTTTGGACGTTTATGTCTGTGGTTGCAATCAATTCAGACAGAGGAATTTAAGGGGTTTTTATGAAGTGCATATGTTTTGGAATCTTCCATATCCTAGTGTATGGGAACCTTATGATAGTTGTTAGTGATTTTTTTTTAATTTTCTGTCTTGATTTCTCCTCACTTCTTGTCATCAGAATCATCATTCTTGATTAGTGTTTTTACTTCGTTGAATGAATGAGATTGAAAATGTGTCTGATAATTAGGGGAGGTAGACTCTAGTTGCTTCATTTTGTAACTCATAATCCATCTAAAGATGGTCCGGCCAAAATTCAGCAAATTTGTTCTTCCCAATTGTGGACAAGGATAAAAGATGTCATGCTATGATCAAATTCATTCCAATTGTCCATTACATGTCTTAGATTAGCATAGAATTCAATAACCATATTACTTTTCTTTTCAAATTCATTACCTTTAACCTACACAACTAGAATTTGCCAAAGCCATTTAAATTTTCTACATATATAAACTCTATGATTAGTTTATTTATTTATTTTGATAGTCTATATGGCTTATAATTGAAAATTTGAAATAGAAAATCCCCGTGGTTTTATATTTTCATTGTAATTTGATCTTCTGCAGGAACACATCCGTCATTATAGAAAGGAAAAACTATTTTAAACTAAAAAAACTAAAACTACTCATAAGAAAAATTGCCACAATTTTATATCGTGCCTCTATAACAAATAGACATTTATAACTCGAGAATCAAATCATGCTTCTGATACCAGAATGGCGGAGCATGACCAAAGATATTTCAAATTTGAGGTGTGATAATGAGAACTTGTGGATTAAATATGCTAAGGGATTGAGAAAGGCTTCGACAAACAGATGAATGAAAATAAAAAATGAGAAAAATATTTAAATAATGGCAAAGAATAGAATTAAAACTGTTATAATTGTACAAGGGAATAGACTAAATAAGGTGAATAATTTCTTACAGGTGTTGGCATCCCTAATACATGGGAATAGTTACCAACTCTTGCTATATAGCTTGCGGATTGACTGCAAGCATAGGAGGCACTGCAGAGCTAGTTGGGCCAATTGATAGAGTGTTGGAGTTAACAGCATCATTGTTTCATTTTAACCACCCAGTGCGTATTTTGCTCACCTAAAAAACCATCATATCAGAAACTTATTCAAACTAAATGCTCAAATATATTTAACATCCCCAAATTTTTTACAATTTCACAGTTCTAGGTGATAGCACCCATTAACAAATAAATGCAACCTCACTTGATTCAAAAGAGGTAAATGATCCACACACAATGACTGAACCTTTACTAGCTTAGTCAACCAAAAAAATGGAACAAAGAGCTTTTGCACCACTACTAACCAACCTAATCACACATAGTCACTTTCAACTTTATATAGTAGATGTTGTTTTGATCCTAATCAAGTTTCACTTTAATTAACCAAACCCTAAAATGATATCACAGGCAAAACACCCATTGCTTGCAAGCATGGACAACAACATTATTTAGCCATTGTGATTAATAATTCTTAGCATTTTTTAAGGGAATGGCAAGTTGTACCTCACATCCATCATCTATTCAGTCTCTAATTCAAATTTATTTTCTTCTACCACAATCACCAACGTAAGTCTAAATGAAACGTGAACGATATATGATACTAGTATGGTCACCATAATGTAATGCTACAATTTCAAACAGAACACTATATCAACAACAAATTGCATAACTTATAGAAAATCCCAATCAAAACTTTTTTCTACATTGACATTTTCAACTACTTACAACAAATCACTAACCTAATACGTGCCTTTTAAGTGGTGCATCTACTACCTACTCCAATAATAGAATTGAACGCAATCCAATCACAAACTATAAAGGAATTAGTTCAGTAGATGCCATGACTTTAAACAAAAACCATTGAAAACAATGGTTCAATTAGATAACATAAATTATTTTCCATGGTTTTGTGTATCATTAATTAAAACAAAGGGCAACTAATCATCTTGCATAATGTTTAGAAAAAAATGTTAACCATACACACCATTGCTGAGGACTCATCAATGCTTCCCATGTTATTTTTTTACTCCATTGTAGCATATACAATCCCAATTCAAATGTCAGTGATAAAGTGAAAATGATGCATGAATGTAATTGCATTTGATCTCATACTTGGTGCCTCTCCAAATCCACTCATTCACAACCTACAAATATCAACATTTTTTAAAACTTATCATATTATCTCCCATATAATTAACAAATTTTCTTATGCCAACAATTTGTTCATCACCAAAGCTGAAATAGTTAAATAGCTACAAACTCAAATGATACAAGAATAATAAATACAAACTAAGGGTGAGGAAGTGAAGAATTGGTAGTATAACATCCACTCCATCAAGTAAGGTATTAACATCTTGCACTCAAGCTTACCGATACACCACATCTATAATAAATAAATTAACCTTAAAACTATAATCACTTACCAACATTATCAAATCAATTATTCTAGAAATTTGTTTTCGAAATATTTATTCTAGGAATTTTACTATCATAAATCCAACGAAATTAAAAAATCTAAATGTTAAAAGGTATTTTTCTGGACTCACTAGTCTATCCCTTTGAAATGAAATTGTACATTGTATTTAAGGAAATTAGTATGAGTTGTATTTCATGACCTTCAAAATCAGTTATTCTGTAAACCCCCTCTTTACCCATAATTTCAACCTAAATATTTGGCCTCTTGTTGTGATCCCAATTCCAAACAACTACTAGGCCAATATTTGGGGAATTTCTATCAATAAGACATTCACATGTAGATAAAAAACCAACAACTTGGAAAGCGTCACTATGTTATACCCATAAGAGTTTAAAATTTTGAAACATAAAATTTAAAAAACATGAAAAAGTCCAACAATGGGGAAACCCAAAAAAATGTATACAGAAGGGAGATGAAATACAAACGTGAAATGGCATCCTAACATTCGTACCTTTGTATTTCCAACTTAGCATTTTTCAAGATGAAAAAACCCTTATTTGCCGGTGAGTCTTCCTTTCTTCCCTCATGAAGATGATCTCACACAATGAGGACTTATTATGTTAAATTTTCCGTAAAATCGATCACCTGCACTAATGAAGACACTTTTGACACTGGAGATTTCTGTCACAACGCTCATTTGAATTGTATATAGGATCTAGTAATGATCTTCATTAATTCTCAAGAACCATCTGCACTCAACTCAACTGAATAGAGGGAAGACATCTGTGCCAATACACTAAATGCTTAAGTTCGTAGTTTTCCAAATTTACCCTCTCCAATCTTCATCCCACTCAACACTTGTTGCCACAAATTTTCCCTTATTTTTACAACACGTGGACTTAGGGCTATGGAGGCTTCTTATAAGGGGGGTGCCTAGTCGACTAAAAAAAAACTTTATTATAATTTTTATAAGTAATTGGATGCAACAATGCCACCGATGGTTTTCCACTAGGAAGAGCATGACAAAATTCATAAAAAAACTTCAACAACCAAAAGTTGGATATCATTGTTAGATAATTTGTTATATGTTGGCATTGAACATATTGTAGCATTTTATTGCAATATTCACATACCTAGCTTTCCTCGCATCCAAAATAAGCTCGATATTGTTTTCAATATGTGATGCATACAAGTTCAATATCTATTTCAATATGTGATGCGCATTTTGCAAGTTCGTGCCTAGTTGAGGAGATAGGTATTAAAAGGTGTTGAAAATTTAATGTATTTAGCGAAAGGATAGCATACTTTTATTGTTCAAGCCAATAACTTTTAGATCAAGTTGACACTCCTCATCATACTTCAGAGTAGTGTGCAGTTTTATTGTTGTCAAATAAAGATCCCAATACCTATCTTACTAACTTTTTAATAATTTGTAACACTTTCAAGTTTAATGAGATGTCTGATGATGCCATAAGGTTGAGATTTTTTCCTTTTACTTTGAGAGATCGAGCAAAGTCACGGTATAAATCACTCAGTTCAGGAAAGATCACTACTTGGGAGTAGGTAGCCCAAGCATTCCTAGCTAAGTACTTCCCCTTGACTAAGACATCAAAGAGATCACTAATTTCCAATAGAGTGATGGAGTCGTTGTATGAATGTTGGAAGAGATTTAAGGAATTACAAAGAATTTTTCCTCACAATAATCTTCCAAGGGAGTTTCATTTACAAACTTTCTATAATAGGGTTAATTAGAGTACTAGAGGAACCACTAATGTAACTGCAGAAGGGTCATTGATGAGGAACATTACATATGTTGCTCGTAACCTTTTGGATAAGTTGGCAAGCAACACTTACATGTGGCCTAATAAAAGAAGTAGACAAGGTTTCAAGGAGTAAAAAGGGATGATTTTGGTTTACATGGTGATGGCTCTTCAAGCACAAATTTTATCCCTTACCAAGAAATTAAGTAACTTCCAAGGTACATCTTTCTATTATGCTAAAACTGTGTAGCTTAGATTTGAATTATATGGGTAAGACAACCAGCACACAGTTGATTGTTTTTTTATGAAGTGACATGGATTTGAGCAAGTAGACTATACGGAGGCATAACCAAGAGGTAACAATCCTTATTCCAACACTTATAATCTACGATGGAAAAACTACCTAAATTTTACTGGGAATGCTAATAATGTAGGTGGCCAAGCGAGAGATAAAGGACCTCTCGAATTCCAACAAAAATGACTTGAGTCTTTTGAGAATAGGATGGACAAGCTGATGGATGTCTTGGGCTCCAAATTGGCAAGTCAAGAAGGGTATCAGAATAGGATGTTTGCAAGCTAAGAGGAAAGCCAAAAGAGGATGGAAGCAAAATTCAATAAAATAGTAAAGAACCACCCTTCATCCATCCATAATTTGGACGTATAGGTAGGTCAACTTGCTAATAGTTTATCTTCTAGAAGTGTAGGTAGCCTACTAAGCAACACTGAGGCTAATCTAAGGGAGCAGTTAAAAGCCATCAAAGTTATCATTGGACAAGATATGGAGGAGCCAATTAATGATGGTGATAGTGCCATAAGAGAGAGCAAAGAGAAAGAGAAGGAAGAAGAAAAGTAGGACTAGAAGACTTACATCCCAGCACCACCTTTAAGCCAAAGATCTCCTACACACAAAGGCTCCAGTAGAATTCAATGGACAAACAAGCCTCTAAGTTCTTCGAAAAATTGAAGAAATTTTCATTTATAAAAGCATTAAAAAAATCCACCAATGTACCTTAAGTTTTTACTTGACATCCTAACTAACGAACGTACTATAGAAGAAAATCAAATGATGGCATTAATAGGAAGTTATAGCTCAATCATCACCAACCACATGCCATCCAAGTTGCAAGATCCATGGAGTTTTACTATACCTTGTGTTGTTGGTAAGTTGGCATGTTCCAACTATTTATGTAATTTAGGAGCTAGCATTAACTTGATGCCTTTGTCTTTTTTTAGGAAATTAGGTGTAGGTGAGGTCAAGTAAATTTTTATGCTCATACAGTTGGTAGATCAAATAATAAGAAAGTCATTCAGATTTCTGGAAGATGTGCCTGTAAAAGTTGATAAATTTTCCATTCTAGTTGATTTTGTGGTGCTTGATTTTGAGGAGGATAGAAGTTACCTATTAATCCTTGGTAGGCCTTTCATGAACACTAGTAAGGCTTTGCTTTATGTCTATAAGAAATGATAATCATTCAGATTGGAGACGAACAAGCAAAGTTTGACATGGACAAGAAGTTGAAAATTTTGGTAAAAATAAATTCTTGCTTGAAGATAGGTCTGATTGATAATGGTGGAAAGGAACTTGAGATGAAGCATGAGGAAAAGGTAAATTTGCAAGATGACGGAGAATTTAGAAAGAAGAATGAGTTGGGTAAGAGGTTGAATCAAGAAACCTTAGGAAAAATGAATGCCTCTCCTTTATTCTCTTTAGTGACACCACCCATACTTAAGTTACAATACTTACCTTTACATATTGAGTATACTTTCTTAGGTAAGGGAAAACCAATACCCATTAGTATTCCTAGCGATGTAATTTTATAACAAGAGAAAAGGGTAGTTAAGGTAAGGAAGAAGAGGTTTAAAACATTGCAAAAGTTGTACCCTTGTAAACTCAAGACTAAGTTGAGAGATCCATTTGAAACAATTTAAGTTTACAAGCATGAGGAGCTAGGGAGGAAAGACTCCAAGGAGTAAAGTTTTAAGTCTATTAGGCATCACGACAAGTTTTATCTTGAAGACTTTCCTTCAAGAAACAAGGGAGTGGCTTCTTCCCTTTTATTCTATTGAAAGATTGAATTAGTGATGGTCAAGCTAATGATCTTAACTCAGTATGTTTGTTTTGGTTTGATTACCTTTGTTAAGCTTTGTGTGCTTGATTTGATTTTGATTTTGATTGATCTTTAGCTTGGTTGTCCTTTTAATCTCTCGATGTTTAAGTGACTTAATGATTGCTAGAAGGTTTGTTGTGAATCATTGCTTGATGGAGGACCAAAGGAGGAAGGATATTTTTTTTACCATGGAGTCAAGGAAGGAACGCGCCACCTCTATCGCACCTATCATCATAAGCCCTTCTTACCCTTAATCTCTTTTATTTACGTTCTGGTTTTTATGTTTCGTAGTTCAATGTGTTGATTATTGATTTTGAGTGTTCTCCTTTGCACATTGAGGAAAATGTATTGTTCAAGTGTGGGGAGGTATCATAATGATTTTGTTTCTTTGCCTTTTGCATGTCACATACGATGCACGTTAGGTTATTATTGTTATGTGCGTAATTTCCATTAGACCTGAATCTTTGTGATGAATGCTTTACCATGAAGTTCTATTAGTATAGTTGGAATGGGATTAAGTTGTATCCTTGAATTCGAATTAGGACACTTGAATATAAGGAGAATCATGTTGATTGACAAAAGTAGTTTGTTACATAAGCTTACTCAGAAATTGATGCTTAATAGATTAGGTAATGCATAGGAATGTAATGGATTTTGAATTAAACTATGCAAGGTTTGAGCTTATATGACTCCATCCAAAGTCATTTCATTTCTGTGTGTCTATGATACTTCCTTAGATGATTACCTTCAGAACTTACTCTGAATCAGTTTCAATCTAATGGATGCATACTAAGTGGAAATGATTAAAGCCCTCTTTCTCTTAACCCTTGGCTTAAATGACTTGCCCATTTTATTACCCTTTGCAAACTTTTTGAGCCTTTAACCCTTTCTTTTCTTGAATTCACCCTATTTGAAAACCCAAAAATCCCATTAGCTTACCTAATCACAAATTTAATAGAGTGTTAAGTGAAGCATTAGTTTGGGATGTTTCGCTACATTTTTTTTAGATAAGTTTAGTGATACTTCAACTCTTATAGTACATTGCATTTAGTTGCTGTCTTGTTCATGATTTCTTGATTTAAAAAAAGAAAAAAATGAAAAATGAAAGAAAAAAGGGAAAAAGAAAAGAATCAAAGTTTGTAGCAACAATAAGTGCAGAGTATTAGTTTTATGCATTTGCATATCTCAGAAGTTTATTATGTCATTCCTTTATACATTTAGGACTTTATAAATTCTTCTGATGAACCTCTAAAACCTTTTGACCTACCTTAAGCTTAGCCCTATTGTAACCCGAAACAAAGTCCTTTTGATCTATTTTAGCATGTAATCAATGTTGAGGAGAATTGGTGTATTAGAAAGCATATGGTAGTGTGATTTCCTATAAGGAGTTTTGAACTAACCTTTATAAACTTGAGTGAAATGAGCTAATCCCATTAGAAAAATCTATTTTGATTTTATGCTTGCCTTTGAATGATAGTATCATAAGTTGTTGAGTTTGCTTGTGTATTGATAAAAACTAGTGATGATATGTGTAGTATCTTGACTTTAGTATTAGCTAAAGTTTGAAAGATGGCATGGACTTGATCTTTATGAAGATGAATTGATAGAAGGGAATGATTACGTTCAATTTTGCTTGAGGAAAAGAAAATATGTGTAGGGAAGTTGATAGTTGTGTTTTAGCCCTTTTTTATAAGTGTTTATCATGTGAATTGTTTAGTTTTGATGAGTTTAAGATTAATTTATTAATTTTTTTTGGTGTTCTTAATTATGATTAGGGTTTTACAATTTTAATTATTGATCTTGGGTTATAATGGAGTCTTACGAGTGATTCGTTTAATTCTAAAGTTTTATTGAAAGAAAAAGAGAAGAAAATGGAGCAGGAGGGCAACCCCCACACTTGTGGCCTGGTGTCACAGGTGTGACCTTGCCCCATGCTTGTGGCCATCCATTTCATGCCCCTCCACATCTGTGGCATTGTACCACAAGCATGGCACACTCCATTTCAAGTCTAATGCATGCGACCTAGTACGATAAGCGTGGGGATTCCTTCTAGAGCTCCTCTTAGCATTTTCAAGCAAAAGTTTGACCATGTATACGACTTCTAGCCACGCACGTGGCCAATAAAAATAAATAGATGGCAGTAGGATTCCTAGACAGAAAGATAGGGCACAAAACCTTATGAAAAAATAGAGGAGAGAGTGCATCCACCATCATTTAGAGACTTCTCTTTCACGATAAGACAAAAGCTCCAAGTTGGAGAAACTTTGAATTAAAGTATAAAGAGCTTTATCAATCTTTTATTTTTAAGATTTTTAGATATAAAGGGGATGACAACCACCATTGTATCTGTTTTATTTTTGTTCTTCTCAATATGTTTTGTATTTTGGAGAATATGGACATGATTGAACTTATTCCTATTATGAGTGGCCAAACTGGTTTTAGGATTTGTGGTTTGAACTATTTGTGAACTCTGGTTGTTGATTTAATGTTATAAATTTTTTTATTTTTTATTGAGCTTAAACCTTGCAACAAATCGAGAGAGTGAGCATGGTTATCTATGTTAAATGTACAATGAGAGTTGACATTTAATAAACCTATAAATAACAAATGTATTAATTTATTAGAAAACGATTTCAATATATTAATATAATGCCTTTAGGATCACTTCGCATCTAGTTGAAGTTTTAGGAAAGGCTTTGCATATCAAGAGATTCCAAAGTTAATCCTAATTTATTTAACTAGCAACATTTAGAAACACCTTGAGAGATGGTAGCTAAAAAAATTAGCAACTTTTGGGCCAAACATAAGTTGAATCAATTAAACTGGAGGGAAACAAATAAAAATAACGACAAGTCCTATGCTTTAATCTTGATTTCTTCGAGTATTAGTTCATAGTTTTGACATTGATTGCATTTCTTTCTTTTACCTTTAGTTTCTTTTCATTTTACTTATCTTTTTTATATTTATGTAAATCGGTTTTTGGAACAAAGTGTAATCCAAATTGATAGGGTACCTAGATATAATCTCTATGGGATGATATTTGCTGTTTACTATAAGTAATGACCAGTTATTACTTATAGTAAAAAGCAAATAAAGAGACAAATTGATAGGGTTCCTAGATACAATCTCTGTGGGATGATATTAGCATATAACAAGTTATTGATTTTGCATTCAACACCTGCGTAAGAAGAAGTTAAAGGAGAATAACATGTTATACAAATTTTGTTATGATGAAAATGATTGTTTAACTTAATACCTCATATTTGTATCATTTCCTTAGAGGAGCATTGTTGAACGCAAAATAAACTACTAGTTTTATGCTCAAAACCACAAGTATATGGATCACAGTTTGTAGTAAAAAGCAGATATCGATCATAAGAGGATTGTATTTAGACATCACTTAATTTAGGTTGTACTTTGTTTAAAAAACAGTTTCAAAAAAATTCAAATAGAAAAATAAATCAAAAACAAACTAAAGATAAAAGCAAACAACGTAACCAATACCAAAACTACAACCTAAAGCTCAGAGAAAATAAGATTAAAAACTAGGACTTGTCATTATCCCTATTTTCTTGCCTCTAGTTAATTGATTTAATTTATTCTTAGCCTAAGATTTCCAAAAGTTTTAGCTAGCCTCTCCCAAGGTGCAACTAAATGTCACTAGTTAAACAAATTAGGATTAACATTGGGATCTCTTGATATGTAAAACCTTTCCTAAACATTTAACTAGATATAAAGCTATCGTATAGGCAGTATATCAATCTATTGAAATCTCTTCCTAATAAATTAATAACTTGTTATCTATAGGTCTATTAAATGCTAACTCTCGTTGTACATTTAACATAAATTACCAATCTCACTCTCTCCATTTATTGCAAGGTTTAAAG